>JBBPBX010037314.1:0-30989 GCA_038048925.1 Garcialebias charrua | reverse complement strand
TAGGGGGCGCACTTGAGTCAAATGTTAGCCCACCATATCAATGTGTCCACAAGGGCTCACTGATGATGCACAATAAATCTGGTTCAGATCGGATGATGTATCACTGAGATATAACAGTTTGAATAATGTAGGGGGCACTCTGGAGTCACATGTTAAACCACAATATCAATGTGTCCATAAGGTCTCACTGATGATGCACAATAAATATGGTTCAGATCGGATGATGTATCACTGAGATATAACAGTTTGAATAATCTAGGGGCGTTCTGGAGTCATATGTTAAACTACAATATCAATGTGTCCACAAGGTCTCACTGATGATGCACAATAAATCTGGTTCAGATGGGATGATGTTTCACTAAGATATAACTAAATAAATAATATAGGGGGCGCACTTGAGTCAAATGTTAGCCCACCATATCAATGTGTCCACAAGGGCTCACTGATGATGCACAATAAATCTGGTTCAGATCGGATGATGTATCACTGAGATATAACTATAGAAATAATGTAGGGGGCGCACTTGAGTTAAATGTTAGCCCACCATATCAATGTGTCCACAAGGGCTCACTGATGATGCACAATAAATCTGGTTCAGATCGGATGATGTATCACTGAGATATAACTATAGAAATAATGTAGGGGGCGCACTTGAGTCAAATGTTAGCCCACCATATCAATGTGTCCACAAGGGCTCACTGATGATGCACAATAAATCTGGTTCAGATCGGATGATGTATCACTGAGATATAACAGTTTGAATAATCTAGGGGGCGCTCTGGAGTCATATGTTAAACCACAATATCAATGTGTCCACAAGGTCTCACTGATGATGCACAATAAATCTGGTTCAGATCGGATGATGTATCACTAAGATATAACAGTTTGAATAATCTAGGGGGCGCTCTGGAGTCATATGTTAAACAACAATATCAATGTGTCCACAAGGTCTCACTGATGATACACAATAAATCTGGTTCAGATCTGATGATGTATTACTGAGATATGACTATAGAAATAATGTAGGGTTCGCATGAAGCGCAAGTTTGAGGCCTGGCCACGCCCCTTTAGCATAAACGAAAACGCACACTTTTCATAACTTTTACTGTCTAATGTGTTAAGGGCATATTAACCAAGTTTAAAGGCAATCCTTCAAAATCCCTAAGAGCAGTTTGTTTAAATACGCAATTCAAAAACGCCGGAAAATGACCTTTGACCCAAAATGGCCGACTTCATGTTTATTTTTGACCAGTGCTCCAAGAGAGTTTTTCGTAGATCCTGAGAAGATACATATATTCACCGAGTTTCAGAATAATCAGGCCAAAAATGGCTTGGGACTGATGTTTCTAAATATTCTAGGGGGCGCTGTGGAGTCTATATGCTAATTAGCATAGACACCTGTTCAAGCGGTGGGCAATGATCGATCATACTGATTTTGGTACTCCTCAGATCAAATCTGTGGATTTTAGAACCAAACGTATGGTGATGGCGTTATGTCTTACTTCGCCACGTCGCCACGCCCACATGCTCCACCAAAAACGAACAGTATTGGAATGCTTGTTACACCAACATGTCTTCGGTCACTGGACACAATGCCACGCTGATTAGGTAACAGGGGTCCGATATGGACCGTTCAACGTAAAACTTTACACTTCCTGTTGTCAGGGGGCGTGGCTTAAGTGATGTCATGATTTGACCATACAGTTTTGCGGGGGACCGGATGTGGGTCAATAACTGAAGGTTTGATGTATTAGACTTTTTTCGTGTAAGAGCTGTAAGCGTTTCGTTTTTCATGGCGAGATGTCCAACTTTGACGTCTGGCCCCGCCCCTTCAGCATTCATGAAAACGCACAATTTTGATATCGTTTGTTCCCCCGTGCCTTATGAAGAAACTGGCCAAGTTTGAACCAAATCGAGCGAAATTCATAGGAGGAGTTCGTTCAAATGCGGAGGCTGTAAACGGCCAAAAAGGGGTGAAAATTTGGTCATCGTTCCAAAATGGCCGCCTTACCATTTATTGTACAACATTGGTGCCAGAGGGTTTTCTGTGCATCTTGGTGAGTTGGACAAGTGTACCAAATTTCATGATTCTACGTCAAACTAAGGTCAATGCGGAGGGTATTTTGAAAATTTCTAGGGGGCGCTCTTGAGCCGTTTCTGTGGCGATTTTGCCACGCCCCCAAAATACGTAATTTTTCACCAGTCCTGACGAGTCTGCCAAATTTGGTGAGTTTTCATATATGATAAAGCCCTCAAAAGGCCACTTCATTTGGGAACAGAATAAAAAAAAAGAAAAAAAAGAAACACTACAATTACGATAGGCATTCGCAACGCTTAGCTGCTCGGGCCTAATAACTCCAACAGCTTACAGTTAGTACATGAACAAGTTGTGATTTCACTGTTTTAGTTTGAAAAATATCTGCTTTGTGGTTTCTGAGATATAAGATATGTGTTAAATACTAGTAGATAAAAAAAGCTAGGTAGACACACTTATGTCTATAAAAAATCTAATTTTAATTCAAATAACTCCAACAGCTTACAGTTAGTACATGAACATGTTGTGATTTCACTGTTTTAGTTTGAAAAATATCTGCTTTGTGGTTTCTGAGATATTTGATATATGTATATATACACTCTTGTCAACTGCTTAAATGACATTAAGCACTGGCTCTCTCAAAACTTCCTCCACCTAAACACAGATAAAACTGAATGCATTTTATTTAGTGCACCTGGTGACACCAGCAACATCCTTCCCAGTCCCAGTGTTGGTTTTCCCCTCTCCCATTTCAACCCGGTGGTCAGAAATCTTGGAGTGCAGCTTGACTCCAACTTAAAGTTTGATAAACAGATCAGTTCTGTTGTCAAGACCAGCTTCTTTCAGCTCCGACTGCTCTCCAAAGTAAAGTCATTTCTCAGCCGTGGTGATCTGGAGAAGGCCATCCATGCCTTTGTGACCTCCAGACTTGACTATTGTTTATGTTTATGTTTATGTTTATTAAATTTGTTCATTTTTTTACAAAAGAAACAATACAAGGCAATCTCATAATGATAGTGTACAAAATGTAAAAAAATGAAAGGTGGCAGAAAGAAGAATAAATCTTATTATATCTGCCCCTTATCTCCAACAATCAGATTAAACAACAGTAGTCAAACCATGTAAACAATAATAATCTTCAACCAACTTTTTCCAACAATCAGGTTAAACAATAATATTCTTCAACCAACAGTACAAAATGACTAACTCTTTCTAATTTTCTAACTAATACTAATACAGTACAAAATGACTAACTCTTTCTAGTTTTCTAACTAATACTAATACAGTACAAAATGACTAACACTTTCTAATTTTCTAACTAATGCAATACACATTACGTTATTTCACATATATTTTTTTAACATATTTGTTTTGATCATTTTTTTAAATGTAAACATTGACTTGGCATTTTTAACTACATTCTCCAAGCCATTCCATAATCTAATTCCCTGGATTGAGGTAGAACGTCCCTTCAAACTGGTTCTGAATTGTGGTTTTACAAACAACTCTGTTCCCTTAAGATTATAACAACTTTGTCTTTTAACAAAGTGCATTTGGATATTTAAAGGTAATGCATTATTTTGAGCTCTATACATAACTGATAAAATATTATAGTCTACCAAATCATGGAACTTCAGTAATTTTAGTTGATAAAATAATGTACTTGATGGATGACGGTAATGCTTTCTAGTGATAATTCTTACAGCTCTTTTCTGTAATACAAAAATAGGCTTTGTGATTGTTTTACACGCATTCCCCCAAACATCAATACAATAGATTAAGTGTGGAACAATGATTGTGTTATACAACAAATACAGAGCCTTATCATTCAATAGGTCTCTGACTTTGTACAGTACTGCTATCGATTTAGCTATTTTTATTCTTACAGAATTTATGTGTTGTTTCCATGTCAGTTTGTCATCAATGATAACACCCAAAAACTTCACCTCACTCACTCTACAAATCTCAACATCCTCAATTTTGAGTGGAACATCAACAGTTTTCTTTCTATTACCGAATATCATGTAATTAGTTTTCTCTAGATTTAATGATAATTTATTTATTTTAAACCAAGTTTGTATCTTTACAAATTCTGTCTTTATCAATTCTAACATTTGTTCTATATCTTCACCTGAACAGAAAAAAGTGGTATCATCTGCGAAAAGTACACATTTAAGGAGTCCTGACACATTTACCAAGTCATTCACATATAAAATAAAAAGCTTTGGTCCAAGTACAGAACCTTGGGGAACTCCACATGTGATATTACAGAGGTCAGATCTTACATCATTTATTTGTACAAATTGTTTCCTATTTTTTAAGTAGCTAGATACCCACTGTAATGCTGGTCCTCTAATACCATATTTGTTCAGTTTTTCAAGGAGAATTGTGTGATCAATAGTATCGAATGCTTTTTTTAAATCAACAAAGATACTGATACAGTGTTGTTTTTGATCGACAGCAGTAGTTATTTGTTCCATTAATTCCATGAGAGCCATTGATGTAGAGTTTTTTGATCTAAAAAATTGTATTGACTATTGTAATGCTTTGTATGTTGGTATTAATCAATCCTCCATCTCCCGTTTACAGCTTGTACAGAACATGCACTGCATCCTGCCGCAAGAGCCTCCAGCGCATCGTGAAAGCAGCTGAGAAGATCGTCGGCACCTCCTTGCCCTCACTGCAGGACTTACACAGCAAACGCCTCACTCGGAAAGCCCACCGCATGGCAGGTGATCCCACACACCCACTACACAGCCGCTTTAGACTGCTGCCATCAGGGAGGAGACTGAGGAGTCTCCAGGCTCGTACCAGCAGACTGAGAGACAGCTCTGTTCATCAGGCAGTCAGAATGCTAAACACTCTGCCTGCTCTGCCTCCCCTCCCATTTGAACTGCCTTAACACAAAAAACTTTCTCACACATTACCACTCAACACAAAGTTTTTAACACTGGACTCTGTGTCATCAAACGGGTTATTCACTAAACTCTCGGTCATGTGTTCATTCAGTTTGCACTACTTCTCATATTTGCACTAATGTTTGTATTACATTACTGCCTATAGTCATACTACTGTTTACATTCACTGTTTACATTTATTAATACTGTTTACATTTATTACTACTGCTTTACATTTATTACTACTGTTTACATTTACACTACTTTTATCTACACTACTGCAGATACATATACAGCATTCTCTGACTAGCCTTATCTAAGGATGCCAAATGTGCCTTATGTGCCTCACTGCATATGCCACTTTGCCTCTATACCAACATCAACTACCTCATACATATACTGTGTACATTAACTTATATGCTGCTGTGCCACTCTTTGCAAATGTCAATGCTAGAACCTTCAGTTTATTTTATAGATATACTTTTTATACTTTTTATACTACTATGCAAAAACTCAGGACAGTATTACACTTTTATTATTTCATTTTATGCTTATGTTCATTGGGTGTTTGGTGTTTTAGGGGTGTTTGGTGTTTCAGTGTTGGTGTAAATTTTCATACTTTTATACTATTATGAAAAAACTCAGGACAGTGTTACACTTTTTTACTATTTTATGCTTATGTGTATTAAATGTTTTAGTGTTTAGTGTTTAGATGGTTACTGTTGCACCGAGGGACTGAGAGAAACGCAATTTCGGTCCTGTGTATGTCCTGTACATATTGCAGTTCTGACAATAAAGTTGACTTTGACTTTGACTTTGAACTCTGCCGCGCGCTTTTTGACCAACACACGAAAATATGAACACATCACTCCTGTCCTGTCCTCTCTACACTGGCTCCCGGTTCAGTTCAGGATACAGTTCAAGCTGCTCCTGTTTGTTTTCAAAGCTCTGAATGGACTTGCTCCTCTGTACATCTCAGAACTTTTGAAAGCCCATCAGCCCGGCAGAGATTTACGATCTGCCAGTCAACACCTGCTGGAGGTGCCTCGCTCAAGGTACAAACAATGGGGAGACCGGTCATTTTCTGTTGCCGGCCCAAAAGCCTGGAACAGCCTCCCCCTTGAGCTGCGTGCCACCTCTGATCTGACTCTGTTCAAAACCAGACTGAAGACCCACTTGTTCAAAAAAGCTTTCAGTGTGTAACTTTTATTACTTTTGGTATTTTAATATGTAGCATTTTTTATTTCCATTGCCTTTTTATTTCCACTTGTTCAAATAAGCTTCCAGTGTGTAACTTTTAGTTCAAAAAAGCTTTCAGTGTGTAACTTTTATTACTTGTGTTATTTTAGTGTTATTTTAGTATGTAGCATTTTTTATTTCCATTGCCTTCTTTTATTGCTGTTGTTTCTTATTCTATTTTCATTGATTTATTGTTCCAGTTTATTCATCTTTTTATCCTGTTAAGCACCTTGGTCAATGCAAGGCATTGTAGGAAGGTGCTATACAAATAAAGTTTATTATTATTATTATTATTATTATTATATTTATATATTATATATCTTACATATATCTTATAAAATATATCTACATATAAAACAGTTTCTAGACTGAATTACCGGTAACCATGTTTTTCTTTTTTTTTACAGTTAAGACGAAGAAGTCAACACCAGAATTTATCAACTTGTGTCTTCTGGAGGAAGCCCATGAGACAACAGGAAAAAAATCATTTAGGTGGATGCAGTATTTATTTTTGTGCTTTTTTCACTTCTTAGTTTTCATAATAAACATTTTATTTCTTAAGTGGTGTCATTGAACAATAATTTCCTAAACATATTTTACAATGTTAAGTGTCTACAGTATTCAGATTCAGATTCAGTTTATTATCGCCATTGTCAATGAACAGGATTCACAGACTAGGAATTTGCTTCGGCATAACGGTGCTTAAAATATAAAAACATAAGACACAAAAAACATAGACCATAAAACATCAATACAATCAATACAATATTCAGTGAACAAAAACTACTAAGAAACATCACAATTAGAGTGGTGCAATCAAAATACAGTGATACAGTGATTCCCAATCAAAATACAAAGAACAAATACAAAATACAGCGACCAAGGCAAGTTATGAGGTAGCATGGTTATGAGTGTTCAAGAGTCTGACAGCAGAGGGGAAGAAACTGTTTTTATGGCGGGAGGTTCTGGTCCCAATTGACCGAAGCCTCCTGCCTGAGGGGAGTGGTTCGAACAGACTGTATGCAGGGTGAGAAGGGTCAGCTGTGATCCGACCTGCTCGCCTCACAGTCCTGGAGACGTACAGGTCATGGAGAGATGGGAGACTACAGCCGATTACCTTCTCAGCAGAGCGCACAATGCGCTGCAGTCTGTGTCTGTCCCTGACAGTGGCCCCGGCGTACCACACTGTGATGGACGCGCTGAGGATGGACTCGATGATGGCCGTGTAGAACTGCACCATCAGCTTGGCCGGCAGCTTGGCCTTCCTCAGCTGTCGCAGGAAGTACATCCTCTGCTGAGCCTTTTTGATGAGGGAGCTGATGGTTGGCTCCCACTTGAGGTCCTGGGTGATGGTGGTGCCGAGGAACCGGTAGCAGTCCCCAATGATGATGGGGGTGTTGTTAAAGGTGATGGGGGGCAGAGGGGCTCTGTCTTTCCTGAAGTCCACAATCATCTCCACTGTCATCTCACTGTCATCTGTATAGTGTTTGTTTAAAAACATACTAGAAGTTAAGAATATTTTCCATTTGCATTTGACCTTTAAAGAATCATAAGAAAAAGATTATTAGATTTGAACAGCCCTCCATCCATCCATCCATCCATCCATCCATCCATCCATCCTTCCTGATGTTGTATCATGAGTAATGCAGCAGCTTTTGCCAGGATGCACAACGTCAACATGAACCCATCCATCCATCCATCCATCCATCCATCCATCCTGATGTCGGGTCGTGGTGCAGCAGCTTTTCCAAGGATGCACAGATGTCAACATCAACCCCGATGAAGCTGTTCTTGGATGCCCAAACGAGTTTCCTGATCAACAAACATTTAATTATTAATACTTTGTTTTTACGTTTAAAGAAACATGCTTTTAATGTTTAAGGGACAGTTTAAACCAAATTATCCATTTGCATTTGACTTTGAATTATCCCTGACAAAATATTACCGTTTAAATTTAATGAAATACAAACATTTAATATTACAGGGCCAATTGAAACCTAATTAATTCCTAATCTGTACCTTACTGTAAAAATAGTTTAACTGATTACAGGGCAGTGCGATCAATGTGTTAAGCAATGTTAACAGGAACCTTGTACATATATGAGAATAATCTTTATTATAAAGAAAAAAATGGAAAACAGGGTTTTTTATTAGGCTTATTAGGCTTAGTGCATTACTAGTTGATGTTTTTCTTAGTTAATTCTAGATGTTATTACTGTTTTTCTCTTGCATTTGTTGTTGGATGTAACTGGGACCCCGTGTACATAATCTTGTTTTCATCACATGTACCACATGCGGTGCAAATGACAATAAAGACTCTCTGACTCTGACTCTGACTCTTAAAACAAGCTGAAAAGGCAATAAAGTAAGATTAGAGCATTAAATAGCTCAAGGGACATTACCGCCAACAGGTGTTGAGACAAGGTCCTGCAGGGTGTTCTTCTTCTAATGTTTAGTGGTGGCTAGTAAATAGCTTGAGGTAACACTACCGCCACCACGTGGTAGGATGAGTGAGATTCTACACCCCACCCCGGAACAGACTGAGCCGCTCTGGGCCGAGCAAGTGGAAAAGGGGCATTAATGACTCATTTGGTGTCTTCTCCACAGGTTTCTGCTCACCCTGACCAAACTGTAGGAGAAGAACCGATGGAATCACAATCCTCATCTCTTGAACCACAGGTGAACAGCTTTCTGACTTGGAAATCTTTCTAATTTGTCTGACAGGTATTTTAGTGGACATGGGTTTTTGGGAGAGTAGACACAGTCCCCGCAATGCTTGTTCCTGTCAGGGGACTGCATTCTGAGGACTGTGTGTAGATGACTGTAGAGTAATATTGTTGGCAATCAGTAGGACCTTGCTTAAAATAGTATTGCCAAACAACTTGTCTAGCTTTACCATAGCTCTTTACACAGTGTTACTGTATAGTGTTCTAACTTGAAGTTAATATTAAATGAATCTTAATGACTCATTTGGTGTCTTCTCCACAGGTTTCTGCTCACCCTGACCAAACTGTAGGAGAAGAACCGATGGGATCACTATCCTCATCTCTTGAACCACAGGTGAACAGCTTTCTGACTTGGAAATCTTTCTAATTTGTCTGACAGGTATTTTAGTGGACATGGGTTTTTGGGAGAGTAGACACAGTCCCCACAATGCTTGTTCCTGTCAGGGGACTGCATTCTGAGGACCGTGTGTAGATGACTGTAGAGTAATATTGTTGGCAATCAGTAAGACCTTGCTTAAAATAGTGTAGTGATACACATAACCTCTGATATTTTAGGCTTGACCTTCAAGTACACCTCTCTGCATCTCTTTGAAACTCTAAGTGTTACACCTTCTTGAAGCCCTCAAGGAGACGATTGGACACTTATATTGGTTAACAATTATTATGAATTAATGGACACTAATTAATCAGATTGAACTTTCTCTTTAATGTGTGTTAATTCAGAATTGATCAAACAGTATTTTTGTCATTTCAATGATGATTTTACTAAGCTGGTATATTTTAAATATGACAAAGTTAAGAGAACATCTCAGAATGATCGTGCTTTAAACTGTCTGCTCTATGCAGAATAAGTGTCTAAAGTTGAATGAACAATCCTTCGTATTTGTTTGAACTGTTTTTGTTTCGAAGGAAAAGTGCTAGACATAGCTTGCTTTCGGTCTCCCGTCCTTTCTAAAAACAATGAATCTGTTCTCAAAACAAGTTACATTGCTTGTTCACATGCACCTGCATCTTCTCACGTATGTTTTCTATGTTTTGTCTACCCTATCATCTGTCACTCAAACTCACTCACTTGCAAAGTCACTCCTTCTCTAGTGATGGACAGCCAATCAGCAGGAAGTATGTGACTAAGTCACACCCCCTTCTTAAAGGGCACTTCCTGCATTTTTTCTTGAGTTTTTTGGGAGAGAACTAACTGACAACTGTTTTTCTCTCCTCTGGGAAAGCTGGAGACGTTCCGGTCATGTGTCAACTCGACCCACGTTTCAGCTGGAATCATAGTAAAGCCTTACTGTGATCCTTTCACTCATTTCTGGAAGAATTTGTTTTCTGAAGTTTTATTTTGAAAATCAGTCTGTGCGCTTGACCGTTGTTTCCTACCGAGGGAGGCGAGTTCCTCGTATCGTGAATCAGCCACTCATGCTGAAGTCCCAACTGGACGGCCGGTGGACAAACTCATCCACGTGTGTGTCCAGACACTTCTCCACTCTTATCTCCAAGAGACAAACCGTCAACAGGTAACGAGCCGTGGTGTGCTTGAACGTGCGGGAGCCCAGCAGTCTGCTCGTGTGGGAAAAAGGTGTCACCCAGTCTGGTTCAAAGTAACCAACTTTAGTTAACTTAGCTTCCAGTACTCCTTCCTCCTATTTCTTATTTTTCATAAGCTTTTAATCTGTCAAGTAATGTGCCAACAGTTAAATCCTAACTGTCTGTTTGTTTTAATTTGAATTCTTGTCAACGTAGTTATTAAATCAGAGCTAATATCGATACAAATGTTTAATGTAATTTTTGTGATAGTTTCAATAAAAGGTCTATTTTTTTGGTAGACCAACATAAGTTGAAGCCTCTCGTGAAATTACATTTTTCCTAATTACAACAAAAGCAATTTAGTATCGGAAAAAGGAAGAACTCGCGCATTGGTGGCAGTTTGTGCAATTAAAGTCTGCTCAGATCTGCGCATCTACAATAATGGTGGCCCAGTAAGTGTTTAAATACCTTACCCCACCTTATTTCATTACATTTGGTGGCCGCATTTGGTCTTATTCCATTACATTTGGTGGCTCGTCCGAGTTCCTAGAACGATTATTAAGTTGTTTTGTGTAGCTTATTATAGTTACGGTGTTGTTGGCATTAGTTTGCATCCTGTTGTGGACTTATGGAATGGTTTTGGCTGGTGAGTGTCTCAGAGATTGCTAATTGTGGCATTGTCTGGATTATTTCCCGTTAGAATTATATTTTTTCTTTCACTTTTGAACGTGTGCATGAAGTGCGGTTGAATGTTTTGTCTGTTTTTGTGAGACGTTTCGTTACGTGTTGCGGGGCTGCATGCATTTTTCTTTGTTGTGACCGCCGTGTCACGGCTCTGCTTCATGTTTTTACATCTGCGGTTTGCTGTTAAACGTCTGTTTCACACATTATTATGCTGCTCCATTAAGTGCCTTTTTTTGTTACAACGTGTTTTTGCTTGAGGTTCGGGTAAAGCCTACTCTGCTTTTGGACCGGACACTCCGGTTCCGAGTGAAGTAAAGTCCGTTGTTGTACACAGTTAGCGTGCTACCTTCTTTGGGGGGCGTGGAAGTTAGCCTGGATGTGTTGAGCTCATTACAGAATTTTCTACGGTGTAAAAATACGTTTATTTTGTGAAAGTGTGTCCAGGACTCTTTGGGTCGAGCTAACGTTAGCATTACAGAGTCAAGATGGCTGCTTAAAACGCTGTGATTGGTCCGTTGTGTGTCGTGTTCAAGAACGTTGGTTTCTGTAGACTGCTGGTTGTCAGATTCATTTATGTACACATTTCTGACGGTTTATCTATGTTGTTCGTTTCTATGCATGTGATATTGTCGAAGACTGGCTTAACCGCGGTGTTTTGCGATGTTTATAAGTGTTTTAGAACGTTGAAAAGTCCGTTCCTCGCTAGAGTTCAAAAGACCGCAGGTCCGTGAACGCACAGCTCGAACGGCGCGTCACACGTGGGCGGCGTTAGGTTTGGAGGACACAGTTTCCCATGAACACTTGGGTTTTAGAACTACAGTTCTGTCTTCGCTGTGATTGGTCGATTACGCTGTAAGTGTTGACGCTTGCGCAGTGGGTGAAGCCCCGCTCCTCGTCAACTTTCACTTGCTGCTTGTCCCAGACAAGTTTCAGGCTTGTTTGTCCATTACTGTCATTGAAAAGACTGCTTCATCGCGGTGTTTTTGAGATGTTGGTGGATGTATGAGTACGTTGTTCAGAAACTACCGATCGCCATGTGACCAGGTCACGTGACACCGGCAGTGGCAGCTACTTTGAAGGCCCGACCTTTTTTCTTTTAAACGCAGTTTAAAATGTTTCACAGTCCAACCGATTTTACTCACATAATTTCATTTTTGTGAGAAAGGGGATACTAGAGTTTTGTCACGTCAGGGCTCTGGGCTTTCTGATTTGATGCTTTTGACCCGTTGTTAGACGTCTGTGAATGTTTGGCAGCTCACGGCTGCGCTCACAGGTGATAACAGCGCCTCTATAGCGGTCAGAAAGAGAATTGCGGTCGCTGTGATAAATTTATCCAGTGCTGCTCACCCCACCTGCTGGTTACTAGAGGAGACGTAGTCTTCCTGTAATTTGTACATGTTGTATGTTCCTGTTTTAGAAGAGGAACATTTTGAGGATATTGTACACACAGCACCCTCTCATTTGATTTTCACATATAATCAAATGTTGATGGCGGTACAGTTACACAGATTTAATAGAGACATGTCTGCTTTTTGATAAAACTTGACACTTTTATCATTGATTCTGTGCAAAACAAACTGTCTGTTTTTATTTTATTTTAAACTGCAAGTTTAAAATAACACACATGAGGCTTCTTTTGTCTTGATTTTCACAAAATCACACAAAAAACAGCCATTTTTGTTTGACCTTGTCACAGGTCGACAAATTAATAGGAATCACTGATTTTTTTTATTTAATTTCACATCCTGGCATCACATGGTGAGACTGCACACTGTGACATAAGACCCATTTTACTTGATTTTTCACAGAACATCAGTACAAAGATGGACGTTCAAACAGGTGAACCACCTGAGGGGGCCTCTTGTTCTGTGTATCCTAGATGGATGGATGGGGGCCTTGGGATTCCTGCCCGTGCTTCCCACAAAGTGGGGGAATCTACTTCATCGTATGCTAATTACTTGGCTGCATGGAACGTCCGTCAGGATAAGTGGGAAAATCCCCTGTCATTCTACGACAGGCTAATCTCGGTCTACTCCGGGGGCAAAACTGTCCCTGGATTAGAGGAAAATATGGAGTTTAAACGTCTTTTCATTATGAATCTTATGCCTTTTCAAATGAAATGTGTTCATTTCAAGGTTGATTGCAAAAAAGATTCCATGGAAGTGATAAGACAATATGCTGCGACAGTTTTTGAGGCCGAAATACAACCTAGGATACCATCAGAGGTTTGTACAGGTCAAAAGGTCACATCCCACTCGCAGACATTAGAAGAGGTTTCCTCTCCTATAGAGTGCGAGAGTGAACAGAATCCTCATGATAACAAACCACAGGTTGTGTCCAGCTGGAACAATGACTCTGATCGGTTCACAAGGAGTACCGCTCCTCTTTCGCCTCAGGTTGAAAACCCTGTGATGAGCAATGAACCACAAAAGGCAGGTGTTCGCTCTCTAGATGAACCAAGATGGTTCAGATCGAACCAAAAGAGTTCTCACCTAGGTCTCACAGTGGGTGAACTTCGAGAGAAGTTGATGTCTGGGAGCCGTGACCCTTTGAAAAATGGTCTGTCCCGACATGTGCCCCCGAGAAGCGGCCCTCCTGCCACTGCCCCTCGAACTGCACAGTTTGAGACATGCAATGAGTCACACATGCTCCAGATTATGGAAACGGCGCCTCCGCGCGTAGACGTGACTGAGGTTGTGGGTGGTTTGTCAAGTGATTTGAATGTTACAGTGGTTGACCAAGCTGATACAACGTGGGACGTTGTCCTTGATGATAACACAAACAACGTTGTTCGAACTGATGAAGCGGCGCGCAGCACTGCCTTTTGCAACAACTCAGTGCACACAGTTGACAACAACAACGTCAACACTGACATAAATGCTGACAGCAAACAAATTGCTGATGGTCAGCGTCCTAGAAATCAAGATGCTGACAGCAAACAAATTGCTGAAAATCCACATCCTGAAGGTCATGAGGCAGACAGCCATCATGATGCTGACAGCGACGACGATTACACAGACAGAGTCACACGTACACAGAAACGTGTGGAAAAACCTGAACGGTTTCTGTGTAACTTTATAAAAAGGGGGATAGCTAAGAGAGCTTACCTGCCACTCACATTGGAAGGGGTCCTCGCGCATGAAGCGCTCCTGGTTTGCGGCTCAGACGTGTCTGTCATGTCGGCCGAACTGTTTGAGGAGCTAAGGACCGCCGCTAACGATGTTGACAGGCAAATACCCTTTGTGAAATACACTTATGGTGAGCAACTGGGCCTCGCAAAGACGAGAACGACCCTAATAGCCATGGTTCACATGCAGATTGGCGAGATGTCACTATACCACCCGGTATATGTGTCTGAACTTGACTCACTCCGGGCTCCATTTGTGGTTGGCCAAGATTTTATAAATCGCTTTGAAGCGATTATAAATTATGGCAATCAGACAATGTGGGCCACAGTGAGCAGTCCACTGCCATTCGTGGTACCTCCCCAAGGTCAGGACACTGACTGTCTAACAGCAGGTACCGCTGAGGTAAAAAAGGATTCCCCAACCGAGACCACAAACCCGGTAAGTGATCCTTCATATCCAGGTGAGACAGAGGGGACTCTACAGGTGGACCAGACTCTGGCCCAACACGAGAACCTCCTCTGCGAGCTGACACCTTCGGCACTCACTGAGCACTACCTACCACCGGTAGAAGAAGGTGTGGAGATCCATGGGTCCCACACAGATGACGCTGTACTGTCCTATGGGACAGGTAATTCGGCATTAGCCAAGCTTGCGGTGAAGTCTTGGTTCAAGGACATCTGAGCCCACATAGTGACAGTCTACAACACGCTGACAGTTACTTGGACTTCATGGTTACAGATTTTGAGGACCCCTCATCAAACAAAAGGGGGGCAGACTCCCACTTCCTACCACAGGTAGAGGACGGTGTAGAGATCCAAGGATCACACACCGAGGACGCTGTACTGTCCTCTGGGACAGATAATTCAGCAATCAGCCAAGCTTTCGATGAAACCTTGGTTCAAGAGCTTTTGAATCTGGAACTACTCAGCGATGACATAGTTCTGACAGACTCAAAGAGCACCTCTTCATTCATGAAGTGGGAAGACATACATCACAACGACAGAGACACGCCTGCGACGGCGCCGACAGTTGTGACACACCTGCATTACGCAGAAAGAGGTAAACGTACAGAGATACGTTGGCCGAGACCTATAAGGTTCCTGTACAAGGTTCCCCATAAACTGCGCGAACAGCTTAAACTAAACAATGGCATCCTAACTCGTGCCCATGGACGGACGTCCACACCTGTGCGCGTGGTCCCCCATGACCACAGGGGGGTGATGTTAGGTCATGCCCATGTCAAGGACAAAGATTTCAATAACCCCACAAACGACAAAGATCTCGCAAACTCACAGACTTCATGGGAAAACAAGGTCGTCCAAGCACAGGATAGTAAATAAACTAAACAGTTTAAACTATACTAGTTGCGAAAAGAAACCGTTCCAACTAGAACTTAGAAACGCTAAGCATAAAACCCACAACAAAAAACTAACCTTAACAACCGTTTAAATCTGCAGGATTTAATTGACATCGGTTATAAAGCTAAGAACTGTTTTTCTTGTGTGTGACACGTTGGAATCTGACGACCAGAGTGAGTTTGTTGTAGTGAAACGTTGTTTTTAGTTGCTTAATTGCTACTTTTGGTGTTATTGACGTTGTTATTGTTTTCTGAACACTCCCAGCCAAAAGAGGTTTTGATTGTTGATAAGTTGAAGACTTGAATGGATTTAACTATGCCAACATGCTGGTCATTTTGTTAAAGATCTCGATCTTTGAAGAGTCATTGTAGATCAATACTACTTAAGGTACTATAATCTACACTGACCTCCCAATCATTTAGGTAGGACCGATTCGATCGTTTCTATTCTAGATCTATTCATTTTGATGAGTCTCGCCATAGGCTTCAAAATTTATAGGGAATACCAAATCTTGCGTCGTTCGTCTAAAAGACAACAGACATTTAGACCAAACTAGTTTTCTTTTATTTTAGTTTAACCTAAACTAAATAATGAATGGAGGAATAGTTTGAATGAAGAGGCCTTCGTTACAGAAGCCCTCCACATTTCTATAGGTATAGATCCCTATATCTGATTTTTACAGCATTGATCCACCCCTTAATTGGTAATTGTAGCTGATCTAATCCATGATAGCTTACATACCAGGTGCATATAGGTAAGGCTTAATGTAGAATCCCAATCATAAGCCCACCTAAAACCACATAATTGCATGACACATTGAACCAGGGTGGCACCGACTGGAAGCCATCCAGCCTGCAACCTTCGATGTGGGGACCTGCTGATCCAACGTTGGTCTTCAACCTTCATCCAAGGGCCGCCTCCTCTGCTTCAATCGAGGGATCCCCTCTACATGCTGATTAAAATCCATTCTTGCTGATGAAATCAATAACCCCCATCGTTGTGGATTTACCGTTGTGGATTATAAGACTTTGTTTCCAAGGGATCACAGACTCAGTTTTCCATGGGTTAACAGACTATGTTTTCCAAAGGATTGAAAGCTTACCGCAAAGGGATTACCTACGAACAGTATGGAATTTCCAAAAACATTATGGGAGTATAATTTTGAACTTTTTTTTGACTTTTTTTTCCACTTGCTGGATTACATAGAGGTCAGAGACATTCGGTGGTATCCTTTCGTGTTGGAACTCATCTCCAAGGACAGGCGATGACTTCCAAAAAGGGGGACTGTAGTGATACACCTAACCTCTGATATTTTAGGCTTGACCTTCAAGTACACCTCTCTGCATCTCTTTGAAACTCTAAGTGTTACACCTTCTTGAAGCCCTCAAGGAGACGATTGGACACTTATATTGGTTAACAATTATTATGAATTAATGGACACTAATTAATCAGATTGAACTTTCTCTTTAATGTGTGTTAATTCAGAATTGATCAAACAGTATTTTTGTCATTTCAATGATGATTTTACTAAGCTGGTATATTTTAAATATGACAAAGTTAAGAGAACATCTCAGAATGATCGTGCTTTAAACTGTCTGCTCTATGCAGAATAAGTGTCTAAAGTTGAATGAACAATCCTTCGTATTTGTTTGAACTGTTTTTGTTTCGAAGGAAAAGTGCTAGACATAGCTTGCTTTCGGTCTCCCGTCCTTTCTAAAAACAATGAATCTGTTCTCAAAACAAGTTACATTGCTTGTTCACATGCACCTGCATCTTCTCACGTATGTTTTCTATGTTTTGTCTACCCTATCATCTGTCACTCAAACTCACTCACTTGCAAAGTCACTCCTTCTCTAGTGATGGACAGCCAATCAGCAGGAAGTATGTGACTAAGTCACACCCCCTTCTTAAAGGGCACTTCCTGCATTTTTTCTTTGGTTTTTTGGAGAGAACTAACTGACAACTGGTTTTCTCTCCTCTGGGAAAGCTGGAGACGTTCCGGTCATGTGTCAACTCGACCCACGTTTCAGCTGGAATCATAGTAAAGCCTTACTGTGATCCTTTCACTCATTTCTGGAAGAATTTGTTTTCTGAAGTTTTATTTTGAAAATCAGTCTGTGCGCTTGACCGTTGTTTCCTGCCGAGGGAGGCGAGTTCCTCGTATCGTGAATCAGCCACACACGCTGAAGTCCCAACTGGACGGCCGGTGGACAAACTCATCCACGTGTGTGTCCAGACACTTCTCCACTCTTATCTCCAAGAGACGAACCGTCAACAGGTAACGAGCCGTGGTGTGCTTGAACGTGCGGGAGCCCAGCAGTCTGCTCGTGTGGGAAAAAGGTGTCACCCAGTCTGGTTCAAAGTAACCAACTTTAGTTAACTTAGCTTCCAGTACTCCTTCCTCCTATTTCTTATTTTTCATAAGCTTTTAATCTGTCAAGTAATGTGCCAACAGTTAAATCCTAACTGTCTGTTTGTTTTAATTTGAATTCTTGTCAACGTAGTTATTAAATCAGAGCTAATATCGATACAAATGTTTAATGTAATTTTTGTGATAGTTTCAATAAAAGGTCTATTTTTTTGGTAGACCAACATAAGTTGAAGCCTCTCGTGAAATTACATTTTTCCTAATTACAGCAAAAGCAATTTAGTATCGGAAAAAGGAAGAACTCGCGCATTGGTGGCAGTTTGTGCAATTAAAGTCTGCTCAGATCTGCGCATCTACAATAATGGTGGCCCAGTAAGTGTTTAAATACCTTACAGCAACATTATTCCATTACAATAGTATTGCCAAACAACTTGTCTAGCTTTACCATAGCTCTTTACACAGTGTTACTGTATAGTGTTCTAACTTGAAGTTCATATTAAATGATTCTTAATGACTCATTTGGTGTCTTCACAGGTTTCTGCTCACCCTGACCAAACTGTAGGAGAAGAACCGATGGGATCACTATCCTCATCTCTTGAACCACAGGTGAACAGCTTTCTGACTTGTAAATCTTTCTAATTTGTCTGACCTTGGAAATCTTTCTAATATGTCTGACAGGTATTTTAGTGGACATGGGTTTTTGGGAGAGTAGACACAGTCCCCACAATGCTTGTTCCTGTCAGGGGACTGCATTCTGAGGACTGTGTGTAGATGACTGTAGAGTAATATTGTTGGCAATCAGTAGGACCTTGCTTAAAATAGTATTGCCAAACAACTTGTCTAGCCTTACCGTAGCTCTTTACACAGTGTTATCGTATAGTGTTCTAACTTGAAAATAATATTAAATTAATCTTAATGACTAATTTGGTGTCTTCTCCACAGGTTTCTGCTCACCCTGTCCAAACTGTAGGAGAAGAACCGATGGGATCAAGATTTATGTTGTGTGAAGAGACTCAACAAAACTTGAACTCTTAATCATTTTCAAAGTAATTCAGAGGATTGATTTTCAGGTTGTTGAAAAAGGCAAAAATTGTTCTAGTAATATGTTTGCTTAAATGTATCGCAATCAGTTTTTTCTTTCTTTTTTTAAGTTGAGCTTCACCTTTAGTTGAAATGAGGCACAATATTTTGTAGAGCTCTTTGGTGATCAACTTAATTTAAAGGACTTCAAGTTTAAAATTTGAGTAGAATAGTGTTCTTAAAATCTGCTTCAAAGAAATATTTATTTTCTTCGGAATCTGTTTAAGTATTATCTTTTGTTTTGATTGAGTCATGTGTATTGTGTGTCTTCTAGATACTCCCTGTGATGGACTGGTGACTTGTCCAGGTGTCCCTGTGATGGACTGGAGACTTTTCCACGTGTCCCTGTGATAGACTGGAGGCTTGTGCAGATGCCCCTGTGATGGACTGGTGACTTGTCCACATGTCCATGTGATGGACTGGAGACTTGTAAATGTGTCCCTGTGATGGACAGGAGATTTGTCCAGGTGTCCCTGTGATGATTGGAGACTTATCCACGTGTCCCTGTGATGGACTGGAGACTTGTGCAGGTGTCCCTGTGATGGACTGTTGACTTGTCCACGTGTCCCAGTGATGAACTGGTGACTTGTCCACGTGTCCCTGTGATGGACTGGAGACTTGTCCAGGTGTCCCTGTGATGGACTGGAGACTTGTCCACGTGTCCCTGTGATGGACTGGAGACTTGTCCAGGTGTCCCTGTGATGGACTGGAGACTTGTCCAGTGTCCCTGTGATGGACTGGAGACTTGTCCAGGTGTCCCTGTGATGGACTGGAGACTTGTCCAGTGTCCCTGTGATGGACTGGAGACTTGTCCAGGTGTCCCTGTGATGGACTGGAGACTTGTCCAGGTGTCCCTGTGATGGACTGGAGACTTGTCCAGGTGTCCCTGTGATGGACTGGAGCCCTTTCCAGGTGTCCCTGTGATGGACTGGAGACCTGTCCAGTTGTCCCTGTGATGGACTGGTGACTTGTCCACATGTCCCTGTGATGGACTGGAGACCTGTCCAGGTGTCCCTGTGATGGACTGGAGACTTGTCCAGATGTCCCTGTGATGGACTGGAGACTTGTCCAGGTGTCCCTGTGATAGACTGGAGACTTGTCCAGGTGTCCCTGCGATAGACTGGAGACTTGTCCACGTGTCCCTTTGATGGATTGGAGACTTGTCCAGGTGTTCCTGTGATGGACTGGAGACTTGTCCAGGTGTCCCTGTGATGGACTGGTGACTTTTCCAGGTGTCCCTGTGATGGACCGTTGACTTGTCCAGGTGTCCTTGTGATGGACTGGAGACTTGTCCACGTGTCCCTGTGATGGACTGGAGACTTGTGCAGGTGTCCCTGTGATGGACTGGAGACTTGTGCAGGTGTCGCTGTGATGGACTGGTGACTTGTCCACGTGTCCCTGTGATGGACTGGAAACTGCATGCTGTAATGCTGTATTCAACTCAGTCTTATAAATAGCACCCACTCACAGTGGATCAACCAGTTCGCAGGTCCTCCTTGATCATGTGAGCAGTTGGTTTTGGCTGTCATCATCAAACTGGTTGATCCACTGTGAGAGCGTGCTATTTATGAGACTGAGCTGAATGCAGCACCTAAGACTAAGTAATGGTCAGAGATGGTGTCTCATAGTGCCTTGAGCACTATAAATCATGCCAAGTACAATAAGCCATTAACATTACCATTCACTGAAGATGTTCAGCTTTTGCATCAGCATCTGAATAAATCAGGAGAAAATGCATTTAGCACCTTGAAAGATGATATCAGCCCCTAGACTTATGCAGAGCTTGCTAAAGTTACACTTGCACAGGTCATTCTGGTCAATCGTAGACGAGCAAGAGAGGTTTCAAAGATGCACCTATGAAGTTTTGTGGAGCGTGACACCACAAAGCTCCATGAAGATGATGCCATGGGTTTGTCAACGGTTGAACAGAAGCTCTGTAGCCATTTCACTCTGGTTGAAATCATTGGGAAAAGAGGCTGAAAGGTTGCAGATGTCCCTGTGGTAGATTGGAGACTTGTGCAGGTGTCCCTATGATGGACTGGTGACTTTGCAGATGTCCTTGTGATGGACTGGAGACTTGTGCAGGTGTCCCTGTGATAGACTGGAGACTTGTCCAGGTGTCCCTGTGATGGACTGGTGACTTGTCCACATGTCCCTTTGATAGACTGGAGACTTGTCCACGTGTCCCTGTAATGGACTGGAGACTTGTCCACATGTCCCTGTGATGGACTGGATAATTGTGCAGGTGTCCCTGTGATAGACTGGTGACTTGTCCACGTGTACCTGTGATGGACTGGAGACTTGTCCATGTGTCCCTGTGATGGACTGGAGACTTGTCCACGTGTCCCTGTGATAGACTGGATACTTGTCCACATGTCCCTGTGATGGACTGGAGACTTGTCCACATGTCCCTGTGATAGACTGGAGACTTGTGCAGGTGTCGCTGTGATGGACTGGTGACTAGTCCACATGTCCCTGTGATGGACTGGAGACTTGTCCACGTGTCCCTGTGATGGACTGGAGACTTGTCCAGTTGTCCATGTGATAGACTGGAGACTTGTCCAGGTGTCCCTGTGATGGACTGGAGACTTGTCCACGTATCCCTGTGATGGACTGGTGACTTGTCAAGTTGTCCCTGTGATGGACTAGAGACTTGTCCATGTGTCCCTGTGATAGACTGGAGACCTGTCCAGGTGTCCCTGTGATTGACTGGTGACTTGTCCACGTGTCCTTGTGATAGACTGGAGACTTGTCCAGGTGCCCCTGTGATGGACTTGTGACTTGTCCACGTGTCCCTGTGATAGACTAGAGACTTCTGCAGGTGTCCCTGTGATGGACTGGAGACTTGTGCACTTGTCCCTGTGATGGACTGGAGACTTATCCAGGTGTCCCTGTGATAGACTGGAGACTTGTCCAGGTGTCCCTGTGATGGACTGGAGACTTGTCCAGGTGTCCCTGTGATGGACTGGAGACTTGTCCAGGTGTCCCTGTGATGGACTGGAGACTTGTCCAGGTGTCCCTGTGATGGACTGGAGACTTGTCCAGGTGTCCCTGTGATGGACTGGAGACCTGTCCAGGTGTCCCTGTGATGGACTGGAGACCTGTCCAGGTGTCCCTGTGATGGATTGGAGACTTGTCCACGTGTCCCTGTTATGGACTGGAGACTTGTCCAGGTGTCCCTGTGATAGACTGGAGACCTGTCCAGGTTTCCCTGTGATGAACTGGTGACTTGTCCACGTGTCCCTGTGATGGACTGGAGACTTTTCCACGTGCCCCTGTGATGGACTGGAGACTTGTTTAGGTGTCCCTGTGATGGACTAGTGACTTGTCCACATGTCCCTATGATGGACTGGAGACTGCATGTTGTAATGTTGTATTCAGCTCAGTCTTATAATTAAAGATTTCCTCAGTGTGAGGTGCTGCATTCAGCTCTGTCTCAAAAACAACACCCTCTCACAGTGGATCAACCAGTTTTCTGATGACAGCCAAAACCAGCTGCTCACATGATCAAGGAGGACTTGCAAACTTGTTGATCCACTTTGAGAGGGTGCTATTTATGAGACTGAGCTGAATGTAGCACCTCAGACTGAGGAAGTCTTTATAAAACTAAGCTGAATACAGCATCTCAGACTGAGGAAGTCTTTCATCGCTCATAAGTCGGGGATCACCTGTACTTCTCAGTGGGTTGTGATGAACCCTGTGAAAAAGTATAATTTTGTTTTAGAAATATGCTCATGTTTATAATCTTAATGTTTTATAATATGTAAATATGTCATCTCAAACTGAGGAACTCTTTCATCGCTCGTAAGTCAGGGATCACCTGTACTTTACAGTGGGTTGTGATGAACCCTGTAAAATAAGTACAATTTTGTTTGAGAAATATGTTCATGTTTATAATGTTAATGTTTTATAATATGTAAATATGTCATCTCAGAAGTCTTTCGTCGCTCGTTAGTCGGGGATCACCTGTACTTTACATTGGGTTGTGATGAACCCTGTATAAAAAGTACAATTTTGTTTTAGAAATATATATATATAGTGTTAATATGTTTTGTAATAATGTAAATATGTCACGAGAATTTAAGTTTTTATTTTATTTTATTTGAAACATTTGAAGATTTATGCTGGTGAAGATTCTCAGTCGTCCAGGACATGATGAAATCAAAAAAGGCGTTCAATACAGGATCAACTGGACTTTATTTGTTGCAGAAAACGTTTCGACTTCTGTCCAGAAGTCTTTTTGAAGTGTGTCGTTTTGTCAATTTAAATAGAATGGGCATGTTAGTTAATTTGTGGTGTTATTTCAGTTTCCAATTTCATATGTTGGTGCGTGACTTGTAAGCCTGTATAAAACTTCTCGTTCTCACAGCTTCCATTCAGAATTGAAAAAGACTTCTGGACAGAAGTCGAAACGTTTTCTGCAACAAATAAAGTCCAGTTGATCCTGTATTGAACGCCTTTTTTGATTTGAAGATTTGTTAGTGAATATAAATAAAGTATGTGCCCAATTTGTTTAATAAAAGTAGTTCAAAAAACAGTTATCCTAATGCAGTGTCCTGTCACATTTGTGTGTTTTATGTTAATTTTATGTTAAGTAGGCAAAGTTTAAATGCTACGTAATTGTCCCTTTAAAGACCCCTTAATGTTTGTTTTGTCCTCATAAACCACATTTTTTGAAGTCCTTGTAAACCACACTGGAGTCTGGGTGGTAAAACTTGCTATGAAGCTCCTATCCGAAAGCTAAAGTGACCCAAATTTTTTTCAGATTTTTTAGAGTGCTCTGAGCTTGGTCCCAGGTTGCTAGGACCTCGGGAAGCGGTAGTCCCCGTAAACCACCACCGGGCTGGTTTGGCGAAAAAGTCGAGCTAAACCACATTGACAAACCTGTGTGTGTGTGTGTGTATGTTGGTCTATGTGGTTTAGCCAGACTATGCGCCAGACTACGTACCGACATTATCGGGACATTTGGTATTAGCCAGCCTTTGCCAATGTCCGGATAAAACACAGATTGTATCCAAATATATTAATATGTAAACATTGTTTTTTCTCATCAATATCAGAGTAACTTGTGGCTAAATGGCTGCCTGGATGAGTTGGACTGTGCTTCAACACTTAAAATTGTTTTAATAAAAAGTTATTTACATTTATAAAATTGTCGGGCGAAGCACCTCCTCGAGATTCTGTGTGTGGTGTGTGTCAGTTCGTGTATCGGATGCGCTTGTTGCACCTGTGTGGACGTGTGTGATTATTGCAACTGATACACACCTCGCGAAACTCTAACGCCCCTCCTCTCGTGATGTGGAGACCCTGTAGTGGGCGGGGGCTCAGGGCGGGGCCTCAGGTGACCGAGCCTTTAAAAGTTAAAGCCCCTTGAGCTTACACGTGCAGAGTTATGGCGTCGTGTGTTGAGTGCATGTGTTAGGTGAGCGGAGATTATTTTTGGAGAGCGATTTAAGTAAACGTGGAAGATTTTGCAGCAGTAGGTGGACAGAGTGTCAGAGTGTATTGACTTCATTCAGGTAATAATAAAAAAAAATGTTTTGTTGCTTTTGATGACATAATCTGAAGGAAATGTTAACGGATAATCCAGTAGCATTTACGTGTAACGTGACTTTAACCGCAGCGTCACAAACTGTGAAGACTGTAGAAAATGTTATCAACATTTACATAAATTAGGAAGTATCTGTGCATGAGTTTTGAGTGCGCGAAGAAAGACGCAGCTCAAACTAGCTGCGGCTAGCGTTAGCATGTAACGTAACTTCACCTCAGAAGCGTGAAAACCTTTCAACGCTGTTGTAAACGTTTATAGACATTTATATATATATTGGGCAGCACGGTGGCACAACTGGTATAGCTGTTGCCTCTCAGCGAGAAGGTTGCCGGTTCAAATCCCGGTCCGGGGCCTTTCTGGGTGGAGTTTGCATGTTCTCCCCGTGCATGCGTGGGTTTCCTCCGGGTACTCCGGTTTCCTCCCACAGACCAAAAAACATGCTTGTTAGGCTGATTGGTGACTCTAAATTGACCCTAGGTGTGAGTGTGAGAGTGGATGGTTGTTTGGTGTGAGTGAGACAGGTCCCTCTTGTAAATGAGTCCCCGTGACTCAACGAGGCTAGCCTGTATAAATAAAGGTTGAATGAATGAATGAATATAAATCAGCGATACTATATATGCATCACTTGTGGATGTTTTTAGTGGTTATTTAGAGTCTTGACGCGACGAAGACAAAATTAAACGCACGTAGCGTTAGCGTCACTGGCGTGAACGTGTCACGTCACAATAACAGCGTGACTAACGCTGTAATTTAACATGCGTTAATAGGGTAGAGGGGTTTTACTGTTTCCAACGTCATTTTTGTGCTAAATCTGCTCTTTTTTTTTTTTACCTCTGAGCAGTGAGCAGAGAGACGAACTACGTCATTACGTCATCACGTTGCAGTCTCGTTACGTCATCACGTTGACTGCAGTGTTATGTAGGTATCAGAATACTGTTGTTGGAATACTGAATACTGAATAATACAGAATACTGTATAAGTGTACTGTATAAACTTGAGAATTGTTTTTTAACTTTTTCATATTTTTACATGTACAGGTTTTCAGCTAGTCCAAGAGGTCATTTGGTTTTGGTGAGTCAGATAATCTTTGTCATTTGCACCGCATGTGGTACATGTGATGAAACTAGATTATGTACACATGGTCCCAGTTACATCCAACAACAAAATGTAAGAGAAAAACAGTAATAACATCTAGGATATAACTAAGCAAAGGTGGGCACCGCTAATTAAAAAATTAGTTCCACAATTTCTAAAACGCTTATTAATTTTTTTAGGTCCACAATTTCAAATGCACAAAGGCCTTATCAAAATTAGGGGAAGCTAATCTAATCCGCTATTTATATTCAACAATTTGTAGCCGGCAGCGTTATGCAATATCTGCACCACACTGCCAACTACAGGCGTATAAACTAATATACACCTCACCTTACCCTACCTTTTAACAGCGATTCGCTCCGGGTGTCATCTATTAAAATACAACTTTCACTCAGGGTCCAAAATTTTAAAAGTTGTTTAATGTGTGGAATGCTTTTCGACTGCTTCTTTGTCCTTTTTTTGTTTGTTTATTGTAGATTTTTCATTAAAAATGCATCGATAAACTTATTTTTAACTGTTTTCTGGAAAACTGAAGTGCCCTGCAATGCATTATGGGTATACAGATGACGAAAGCAATGCAAGGAGGAACCAAAACTTCACATACTGTGTTGCTCCATTTGACCACTAGATGTCTGTCTTTATCAGCATAAGATAAGAGCTTTAAATAATTTATCTTCATTCATTCAACCAACCTCTTATTTTTTTATTTAATTTTGAACTCATTGGTTTGGAAGGAAGCTCAAGCTGACATATTTTTATTTTATTTTTTAAATAATTTCTGCCTCTGACTCCAATCATTTATGATGTTCAAAAAAGCTTTCAGTGTGTAACTTTTATAAATTTGGTATAGTATGTAGCATTTTTATTTGTTTCCATTCATTCACCGATTTATTGTACCGGTTTTTATATTTTCTGTCCTGTTAAGCACCTTGGTCAATGCAAGGCATTGTAGGAAGGTGCTATACAAATAAAGTTTATTGTTTATTATTTAATGATTTATTTTTAAGCCACAAAATGAAAAAGCTGTGAATTTGTGCTTGTTAATTTCTGTGCACATGTCATGTGCATGCATGAAAACCTTGATTTTCTTTGGAAAGAAATAAAGAAGAAATAAAAAAACATTTCCAGACACTATTTTACTGTATTACTGAAAAAACACATCTACTCAAAAATTGTGGTGGCCATGAGTAAATAAACACAATGTGATTAAACAAATATATAAAAATATAAAAAGTATATACACAACAAAATGCCTATAAAACATAAGCTGGTGAAAATTCTCAGTCGTCCAGGACATGATAAAATCAAAAAAGGCGTTCAATACAAGATCAACTGGACTGTATTTGTAGCAGAAAACGTTCAGAATGGCAGCTGTGAGACTGAAGTTTTATGCGTTTTATTAGTATAAAACTTCTTCTCAGTCTCACAGCTGCCATTCTGGATTGAAAAAGCCTTTTGGATAAAGGGTGAAACGTTTTCTGCAACAAATAAAGTCCAGTTGATCTTGTATTGAACGCCTTTTTTGATTATAAAACATGAGAAATAGAAAAAAAAATGTTTTTAGTCACTTAGTGTAACAGTTTTATTCCCTGCCCTTCCTCAACTTCAGGCTACTCTGACTGTTCTTCTGTGCTCATCTCCTCCATGTGATGCTGGTTGCCTCTCATAAAAATCAACACTTCAAAATTGGTGTCAGACAAGCTGGCTCTCTTGGCCCTCAAAATGTCCTTTCCCATCGAGAACAGGCGTTCAACTGCTGCACTGGAGGGGATGGGTGTGTTATATTTGGTGAACAGATCGATGAGTACCTGCTCACCCAAAAAGGCAGCATCGGTCAACACCACGTTTAAATCTCAAATACACGGGTGTGTCGCCACGGCATTTATACATGAAAGTAACCCAAATACATAAAACTAACGACTCGCCGTCGAATGGTCGACACAAAACGCACAATAAAATCCTTCGGCCACGTTAATTTGGCTTGAAACAGCTGGGTTTTCTAAGGATTTCCATTAGTAACCCACAACCAACCGGCAGACACAGTTAGCGTCTATAGGTACTCAACAGATTTAATGAAAAGTAATAAAAATACATGAAAATAACGACTCACCGTCGCGTGGTATACACAGAACACAAAATAGAATCCTCCGGCCGCGTTAATTTGGCTTGAAACAGCTGGGTTTTCTAAGGATTTGTCCAAGTACCCAGCACAAACAGCTAGCCACGGAATTAGCCTCTGAGTTCACCTCTAACCCGGAAGCTGTCGAGATGGAATAGTCCATTTTTAGTAGGGGGATAATGAAATCAACCGTTTTTTAAATTGCTTATTTAATGATTGTTTTCATCGTAACTATAATTATTTTTATGTTAAATGTAGATTAACAAGCAGGATCAATGTTAGGAATTAGGTGACTGGCCGGGGCGCGGCGGGGCCGGGGCCTCATGCTGATGGGATCCCCAGGCATTTACCTACATGGTAGATCCCCCCCTCTGCTCCCTCCCCCCTCCAACCCTCCCTCCCCCCTCCAACCCTTCCTCCTCTCTGCTGTTTACGGTGGGGAAAAAGGTAAAACAAGCAGCATTATGAGCTTGTAAATAAGTTTATTGGTTTTTACTGATAGATAATTAGTTATTAGCGGTACTGCATTTTAAATAAAAATAGCAGAAATCCGCTTATGAATTATAAAAGTTAGTCAATTCACAAAAACGCTGACAAAAAGTTTAGGTCCACTGTAAGCGGAATAGCGATTTAGCGCTCCCTAGCGTTCATTCGCCCACCTTTGATAGACACTATGACCATCAGCTGGAGAGGAAGATGAAGCACGCAGGGCTTTGAACGTCAACAGCCGGCCACCTCGTTTTCCCTGACGTCTGGAGCGATATCTCCTGGCAGGCAGGTGAGGAGCGCAGCGGAGGTAAACAGGTAGGTCTGCCAGCAGCGAGGGAAGAGGAGGGGTTCGAGAGGAATGGTCATAATGATCCAAATAAGCGACATCAGCGGCAGAAAAACGAAGAGCCAGGAGCTGTTGTTGATCAGCGCGTTCATGTCCCAGATGAAAAACGAACAAAACAAAAAATCTGAACACCATCAGCAGAGGTGTATTGCAAGCCAAGTACACAGGCACCATCTTACCGGAAGTTTTTTTAACAGTGTTTATTATTTACAGTGGGATTAAACAGTTGCTTCTCTGTAGCTCCTGGAAGAGGATGAAGATGGTCAGAGGAATATGGCAGGAGAACAGGCAATATTGAAGTGATTTGAGGATGTTGTTGGGTCCAACTCCAAATTCTTGGGAGAGCTCCAGAGCAGGACAAGGCCAGGGGTCCAGCAGAATGAGGAAGGCTAGCAACTGGTAGTGGGCAAGGCACGAGGAGAACCAAGGCAAGACTAAGGGAAGCAGGACTAAGGAAGCAGGAACACATATGATGGTCAATGCTCCAGCGAAGAGTAACACTGGACTGCAGCCTTTTGTAGGAGTTAAATCATCATCAGGTTGATGGCCGTCAGGTTTTGCCAATCAGCGGCCATCTTGGACGAGGAGCTACATGCAATGGTACTCTTACAGACGTGGGTACAACATCTAGCACAGAGGAAGAAGATTTGATCTTTTTTATAACAATCTTCACATCCTCTAAAGCAGGGGTGCTCACACTTTTTCAGCATGCGAGCTACTTATAAAACGACCAAGTCAAAAAGATCTACCCAATACAAAAATGCAAAACATATAATTATCTTCAAATGTATTAAGGATTCTTTTTATGTACAATGTATGTTGATGTACCTTCCATAACTGAATAAGCCAATATTGCACAACACGTACTGTATAATAAATCAGGGGTCACCAACGTGGTGCCCGCGGGTGCCTGGTCGCCCGCAGGGACCAAATGGGGTGGTGGTGACAGCAATATAGATTTTTTTTTTTTTATTTAAAAAAAGATGGTAGAAACTGATCCCTACCCCACTTCTTTATAAGAATCTGGTCTTTTACTTTAATAAATGTTAAAAAATCATCAGATGTTGTTTACTTTATAATGTCATCTCTAAAAGCCCCCTCCAGCAAATCTAAAGTGGTCCACAGGCCACCAGTTTATAACCACAGTTGTAGCAGGTTGTTATGACTCTGGACACGTTTAATTTAGTGAACGAAGGCATACAAATGTCTCTTTTGGTATGGAGAGATTTAATGTGTACAGCAGTGCTTATACATTTATTTTACAGACTGTTCCTGAACGCACAGCGAAAGTGTGTTATGCAAACGCGCGCGCTACGGGACAGGGAAACGTGCAGAGAACGGAGAGTAGTCAAGAAGGTTATGCTGTATGAAAAGTGTCTCGTATGATTTGAATAATAAAGCAACGTCAACTCCCAACCAGTATGTTTCTTAAGCGTGCAGAGAAACATCACAGCATCACTCACCCGGAAGGATGCTTCGGTGGCGGCGTTTCGCTTTTGAAGTTGATGTTGTCCGAACTGGGATTTTAGTTCCTCCACCTTTCTCTTTCTCAGCTGGCTTTTCGGTGGGAATTCGATGTCGTATTTTCTATGAACAGTCCGAAATATGATTGTTTTCGCTTGTATGTTTTGCTGTGTTTCGCCTTTGCGCAATTGTTTTTAGATGCTGCATGAGCAATGACCTAAAGCTCTAATCTGATTGGTTGCCGTGTATGTCAATCAAGTGATGGGATGCTTGATAGGCTAAAACTCAAGACTCAGTTGTCATTTGATTGGTTGCCCTGTATGTCAATCAAGTAACGGGATGTTTGATTGGCTGACAATTTTTTGATGTCAGGCTGCGGGAAAAAAAAAAAAAAAAATGTCACGCTGCGGATCGACCAGTAATGCCTCCGCGATCAATCGGTAGCTCGCGATCGACGTTATGAGCAGCTCTGCTCTAAAGTGACAGGTGTGAATGAGGACCAGGAGCTCACTGTAGAGACAGCACTGTCACCAGGAGGTGATTTTACACCTGCCCTGATATTGTCAACCTTTTCCATTAAATAATTTAAAAATTTGTTGAAGCCATCTACTGTGAATACAGGCACCAGAGGGAGTGAAGGTGAAACCATATGGTATCAAACAAGACTTTTGAATTTGTCTTATTCATACTCACAAGATTAGAAAAATATGCAGACCTGGCCTGTTTAATCATTTCATTTAGGGTTGACATCAGCTTGTTTAAATATAGTCTGTGGACTTCAAGTTTTGTAGATTTCCACAAACGCTCCACCATGATCTCCTGAATAACATAATTGCCTCATTTCTCCAAGGACAGATTTTACGAGAGGCTATTTTGTGCTTTA
>JBBPBX010037313.1:0-22260 GCA_038048925.1 Garcialebias charrua | reverse complement strand
AAGATGCATAACTATCACAGATCCTATTAAACTAGACCTCACATTTCTTAACCAAATATAAATGCAACTATCTCAACAAATATACAAAATAAATTCAGGTATAAATAGCAGAGGTTCTGAAACAAAAAAACAAAAAAAAAAAAAACAATACAATACAAAAAGAAAAAGAATACTAAACAACAAAGAGGTCTGCTTATGGGGTAAAATTAAATTTCTGAATAAGAGTTTTTGTTCTTATAAGTTTTTTATTGTTAAAATTAAGCTTATCAATAGAGGCAATGTATATTTTTAGGTCAGTTTCTTTAAAATTATTAAAAGAGGGTATTTTTTCATTCCACTTCATTTTGTGTATATAATATTTTGCCAAAATAATAATTAGATTTATTATAAATACTTCGTCTGAAGAAAATAATGAATTATTAAAGATGAGGAATATTTGCATTTTTGAAAACACAATGTACTTTTAAATTTTTTCAGTAAGCAGTTTTTGTATTTCAGACCAGAATATTGTAATATAAAAACTATCTACAAATAGATGTTCAATACTTTTGCCTTCACACTGGCAAAAAGAGCAGCTTTTGCTGACATTTGAGAAGAAACAGCAAATGTAGTCTTTGACTGGATAATATCTATGTAAAATTTTAAATACAAATTATTTAATTCTGTTAGATAAAATATATTTATAAGACAATAAGAAAATTTCACTCCATAGTTTATTGCTTAAGTAGCCCCATCTATGTTTACTTACGGGAGTAGAGAAAGTGACTGATATCTGATAAACCTGTTATTGAAATTCTTATGCATTATATTAGTACCTTCAACAGAAACTGAATCATAAAAGTACAATTCTTCTATGGTTTGTACTAGTGCTGTAAGTTATGAGGAATTAAATTAATGACCAAATAAAATTATTTTTGAGATATCTATATCATTAATGTTAATAAAATTTTCGTAAGTACACCATTCACCATTAATGTCAAGTAACTGCTTTATCAGATAAATATTTTTGTTAGCCCAATTATGTAAGTATAAAGATTTGTTTTTGTATAAAACATAAGCATTGTTCCATATGATGCAGTTATGAGGAGAGTAGTTGTGTACGTCAGAGAACTTCCGTTCTAACTGGCCGCAGCGTATTATTATTATTATTTTTTTTTTACTTTCTGAAATATGAATGACGGTACAGTAAACCAAATAAGACCACCATTTTTTAGAAGGGACTGAAGCTATTTAAAAAATTTTTTTTTTAAATTAGTGAACAAGAAAACAATGACAAAACTCACAACAACATTTCAAATTCAAACATTATACAGTACAATACAAGAATCACTAATGTCCACAATTCACCTTGATTGCAAAGGCACAAGAAAAGACTCAACAATTCTTGAAAATAACTAATTACCTAAAAATTTATGAAAAAAGAAAGGAATTAATAATAATAATAATAATAATATAAATAAATAAATAAAAGACTAGTTAGGGAGCTAGAAACCAAAATACTTCCATTAACTCATATAGTTTTACTGCATTTAAATTCTGCATCTTTTTTAGACAACTTAAAAAATATATATATACTGTATCATTTTTGAGAGCATTGATAGAGAGTGAGCATTTTGCGTATCGACATTTATGGATATTGTTACAATAATCAGAACATTGACAAAAAATTCAAGATTTTTATCTTTAATGGATAAGCCAAATTGAATATTTTCTAAGGAGACAAAATCCAAGTTGATTCCTTTAAAAGACAGAAAGTTACGAAGTTGTTCCCATAAGTTTAATACTTCTTTACATTCATAAAACAAATCATTAGTCGTTTCCAATTGAGTCTTACAAAAACCACAATTTTCTACATTAAATTTAAATCTCTCTTTTAAGAATTGATTTGAAGGATAAATGTTATTTATAATTTTAAAATTTAGTTCTTTAAGTTTGGGAGGAATTGGAAATCTAAAATAATTTGTTCTTATTTTGACTCTTATAGATTTGTTAAAATTTTGTAAGAGAGCCGTGCTTTTTGTTCTTCCTGGGCACATGTTATTGATCAAATACTGGTTAAAAAACCTGTTGTTGCATTTATTTTCACTAATGTCCACATGCTCAATTTGAATCTTATGGCGTCTTGGAATCAAGAAATGAGATAAATTGTTTTTAATTAACCGAAAAAGGACCTCAGGGATGCTACGTAATACTTTCTTATAATATGTTAATGAACAAACAATTCCATATTTTCTGTTAAATTCCTCCAAACTGAGAATTTCACTATTTCCATCTAGTAAATAATTGACCAGATGTGTTTATTCCACCAATCTTTTATGAATGTAGATTTTCTACTCCATAGAATGGCTCTGTTGTTCCACAGTGGGGCATTATGGGGGCTGACGTTGTGTTTGAACATCAACTTTCACTAACAAAACCTGTTTATGGAAAGCAGAGAGCTGTAGGGGGAGTTTAGATAATTCAAAATCACATTTCAATAACAACTCAATACCTCCTACTTTCTAAAATATGAATGACGGTACAGCAAACCAAATAAGATCACCGTTTTTTAGAAGGGCCTGAAGCCATCTAATTTTTAAAGTGCCATTCATGATTTCAAAATTGATCACCTTAATACCACCTTCCTCATAATTTTTTTAGCAAATCTCTTTTTCTAATGTAATGGTGTTTGTTTTTCCAAATAAAGTTAAAATTTATTTTGTTGATCTGTTTTATGAGATTTGGAAGGACGGCTAATGAATATGCAGGATACGTCAACCTGGATAAGGATTCAGTTTTTGTTAATAATGTTCCACCAAACAACGTCAAATCTCTCTGAAGCCAATTATTTAATGTTTTGCCACATTTATCAATGTTGTCTTGTAAATTTTTTCTTGCACTAGTAGCTTGACACTTAGTAATCCGCATTCCTAAATACTTAATTTAATTTTTAACTGGAATATTGGAAACCGAAGATTCAGAACAGTTATGGATACTCATAATTTCACATTTATTTATATTTAGCGGCAGCCCTGAGGCTTGAGAGAACAACTCTATTTCCTTTAGAGCTAGAGGAATTTGTTATTTTTTAAGAAGAGGGTTGTATCATCTGCAGATTGGCTAATAATTATTTTCTGCTTATTTATTTCCAAACCTTCTATATTAGAATTACTAATTGTTAATGATAGTAATTCCGTGACAATAATAAATAATAGAGGCGAAATACTGCAGCCTTGTGTGATACCTCTTTCTACTTTGAATCTGGGGCATGTGCCCTGAGGTAGAGACACACAGCTGTTAATGTTAATGTTTAACATGGTGATCATACTGAGAAAGTTATTTCCAAATCCAAAATGACTCAAAGTATTAACAATAAATTAATGTTCCACAGAATCAAATGCTTTGTGGAAATCTAAAAACAACATAAAACCATCATCTTTTATTAAGTGACTATAATCAATCAGGTCCAGAACCAGGCGAATGTTGTTATGGATGGATCTACCTTTAATAAAGCCGGATATTGACTAATTATACCAGGTAAGCCCGTTTTTAACCTCATTGCCAGAACTTTTGTTAGGATCTTGTAGTCTGTGTTCAACAATGTGATAGGCCTTAGATTATTTAAAATTTTCTTATCTTTACTAGGTTTTGGGATTAGCTTAATTACGCCTTGTTTCATAGTTTCCACGAGTTCCTTCCTACTAACACATTCTACTACAGCCTGGAACAACAGTAGTTTTAAATCCTCCCAAAAATGTTTATAAAGGTTATCTGTAAGTCCGTCTGGCCCGGGGGCACGGTCAGACGCCATGTTCCTTATAGCAATATCAAATTCAGAGATTCTTAGCTCATCACAGATTTCTTTAAAGATGCAAAGAAGACAACATGGAGAGACTATTGCTCCAGCATAGGTTCAGAAATTACACTTCAAAACGTTTGGTCAATGTTTAAGAAAATGAGTGGAAAAAGAAGTGCAGTGAAAATACCAGCATTGATTAGAGATCAAGAAATAATTGTTGAAAATAAAGATAAAGCTGATGTACTGGGTGAAGCATTTACTGCAGTACACAAGGGGCAACATCTAGGAGACCTGCATAAACAGAAAATGGAACAGAAACTCGCAGAATTTAGTGATGTAGGAAAAAAGAAAGAAGAATCTTTATCTACATTGGATGAAGACATACAAATGACTGAACTAAAAACAGTATTAAATAATACAAAATACTCAGCTCCAGGAGAAGACCATTTATGTTATGCAATGTTCCGTAAACTCCATGAAGTTTCATTAAAACTAGTTCTTGAGCTATTTAATAAAATATGGAAAGAGGGAGAAATTCCAAATAGTTGGAAGAGAGCTGCAATTCTTCCATTCAATAAGCCAGGAAAAGACTCATCAAATCCCAATAATTATAGACCCATAGCATTAACGTCTCACATGTGTAGATGGATGGAGAAAATATTAGTTAACAGAATAATGTACATCTTAGAACAAAGAGAACACGTTAGCAAATATCAGTGTGGTTTCAGAACAGGGCAGTCAACAACAGATGCACTAGTTAGAGTTAGTAATGACATCGAAAAAGCACTCAAAATGAAAGAAATAATGGTGATAGTGTTCTTGGACATAGAAAAAGCATATGACTCAATGTGGAGAGAAGGATTACTAATAAACTTAGATCAAATGGGAATAGGGGGGAGGGTATATAATTATATATCAAGTTTCTTCAATGATAGGAAAATTAGAGTAAAAATTGGGGAAGATTATTCCAGAGATTTTAATATACGTAACGGCACACCACAAGGGAGTGCTATTAGCCCAGTGTTGTTTAATTTCATGATTAATGATTTATTTTCTCATTTAAATAACTGCATTCAATCAGCACTTTATGCAGACGATGGGGCCATTTGGATGAGAGGATGTAATGTGTGTCATGTTATTGGAAACATTAAAAGAGCAATTACTAAAATAGAAACATGGTAATATGAATGGGGATTTAAAATATCAGTAAGTAAATCATGTTGTATAGTTATTACAAATAAACGGAAAGTAAATATGGAAACGTTAACATTATAAAATCAACCTTTGGAAATAGTTTCCGATTTCAAATATTTAGGTTTATGGTTAGATAAAAAGTATTCATGGAAATATCACATAAAACAAGTTGAAACTAAATGTAAGAAAGTGATTAACCGAATGAAAGCAGTAGCTGGAAGTGATTGGGGGGCAGATAAAGAATCACTGTTAAATATATACACAGCATTAATGAGAACAACTATAGATTATGGATGTATAGTGTACAATTCAGCAGCAAAAACAACATTAAAAACTCTTGACACATTACAACAGGGTGTTAAGAATAAGTACTGGGGCAATAAAATCCACTCCCACTAATGCTCTTTTAATAGAGACAGGAGACTCCACTAGAAATTAGGAGAATAAAGCTAGCACTTAATTATTGGAACAAACTGAAAGACAGCGAAGGAGAAAATCCTGCAACAAAAATTATACAGAACTGTTGGGAGTACTCCAAATATCAAAGGGCTGGATTTGGATGGATGGGGAATAAATGGGCATCAATTTATAGTTTAGAAAACAAAATATTCTGTAACATTAATTCAATAAGTGCTGTACTTCCTTGGTTATTTCCAAATACTAAAATAGATATGAAAGTTGTAGAAATAAAAAGAAAATGGAATTTGAATGAAATAGGGTGTAATACCAGTACTGTACAGTGTACTTACCTTAGACAATCATATTTCAATTATTTACAAATTTACACAGATGGCTCTAAAAACTCTAAAGGGTATGTAGGAATTGGGATGTACATTCCAGAATTTAAAACAACAATATCCAAACGCTTATCGGATCAACTGTCAGTATTCACAGCAGAGATGGTAGCAATAATCATAAGCCTGCAGTGGGTGGAAGAGGTCAGACCGGACAGAGTGGTTATTTGCACAGATTACAGCTTTGGAAAGTTTACAGTCTAAAGGAGACTGCAGAAAGTATCTTATAATAGAAATATATAATAGTTTGTACAGGCTACACAGGGGAGGGATAGACATTCAGTTTTGTTGGGTGCCAGCACATGTGGGGGTGAAGGGGAATGAAGCTGCAGATAGACTTGCAAAACAGGCTACGGGAGCACAAATAACAATTCCTATCGCATTTGGTAAAGGGGAAGGAAAAGCAATAATCAAAGAAAAATAAACAGAAATGTGGCAGAAAACATGGGATGAGGATAAAAAAGGAAGAACGTTATATAAAATACAAAAGTCAGTGAAAATACAGAAATTCAAAAAAAGAAACAGAAGAGAAGATGTAATTATGACGAGACTCAGGGTAGGGCACTCTTATTTAAATGACTTTTTATATTTAATAGGGAAAAGAGATCATGATAATTGTGAGGCTTGTGGGGAAAAGGAATGTGTGGAACATGTACCGTTGATGTGTACAAAGTACACAGCAGAAAGAGAGAGGATGAGGGAAGAAGTGAGAGAGGTGGGGAGAGAATGGAGCTTAAAAGGGATATCAGGAACAGAAGGGAATAAGGAGGAAATTAACAAGACAAAGAAAGCATTGCAGTATTTACATTTGTACATTTTAAGATTTATTCTGCTACCTTTCATTTTTTTTACATTTTGTACACTATCATTTATGAGATTGTCTTGTAATGTTTCTTTTGTAAAAAAAATGAACAAATTTAATAAACATAAACATACAAAACTCAAATATAGATTGTAAGTGGAGTTAAGGGGTTACACACTCCTGCACACTAGGTGGCGGTATGCACCTAAAAGTTGTTTGCGATCCGCCACCATAACTTAAAAGAATAAGAAGACATCCGCCTTTACTCAAGGACATTATCAAACTGAGTTAGCACGTGCACTTGTAATAAACGTAGTTTTTGAGCAGAAATCCGGTGGAAATGGACGCGTTTGGTTCGGATTTCTCAGGAGGAAGTTCTGGTGGCAAAATGGACGCCGGTACCATCATGGAACAGGTTAAGGTCCAGATCGCTGTGGCTAACGCACAAGAGCTCCTGCAGGTAAATCAATGGACGTAAATGCTAAGCTAACCAAGCTAACGTCTGTATCTGAGTCAGTGAGGGCGTTTTAGGGTTTATTTTCTCCGTTTTATTCTTTTGATGGATGACACACATTGATCTAGTTAGCAGTTTTTCTGAATTTATTTAGTTTTATGTTGCCATACTTGTTTAACAACACACATTGAGCTGCGTTTAAGGTCTGTTGAATTCTGAGATGCTGACGTCACGCACCACAATAATCACTGTTTTTATGTTGCAGAGAATGACAGATAAATGCTTCAAGAAGTGCATAGGTAAACCAGGGAGCTCACTGGACAACTCAGAGCAGGTATGTGTATGTTGGAGCGATATAAACTCATTGTTGATTATTGAATACTCTGGAAATGTGGTTGGAAATTGTGTTGCAAAGTTTATTGGTTTTGTAAGACAACAAAGTTCATGCTCAATAATCCAGGTACCAAATCCAATAATTCTCAGTCGAGTCATCTGGACAGTTTCTTTTTTTTAATAGAAAATAAACTTTTTTCTATAAAAAAGAAACGACCCGGCTGAGAATTATTGGTATTGGTTTTGTAATTAACCAAACAGCAGTTGTATTGCACAATAAATAATAGTTATATTAGAGATAATTTTCATATGATATTGCACTTACTGTTCCTTTGCTAGACGATTGTGTCAAAACAGTTAAATTCTTCTCTTTTGCTTCCACAGAAATGTATTGCCATGTGTATGGACAGATATATGGACGCCTGGAACACCGTGTCCCGAACATACAACTCCAGGTTGCAGAAGGAAAGAGCTCGCATGTGACCCGTCTGTAATTTTCGTCTTCCTTTTATTGAACCGCTGCTGAGAATAAGGACCAGCACAGTGCACCGCTGGAGGCCCTGAACTGTGAAACCACGTGTGTCGAACAGCAGCAGCACATCAGGTCTGTCATGAAACCTCAGACAGACAAGCAGGCAGACGAGGCCTGTGGACTCCTAGCTATAACAGTGTGTCTGTTGATAACTCACCAATAAAGTCTATTAATTTTTGTGTTATTATACGTGCAGTAACTCATCTTCTGCGTGTCATTTTTAAGGTGCAGCTGATATATTTCCCTCATTTTTATATGCGTAACAAACAAGCTAGTTTAAAACACTTTATCTACACCGTCATGTTTCTGACATTAAACTGAGGTTAATATGTGTGTGTGCCCCTAGCCGTAACCAGGATCTGTTAGTTGTACAACTGGACGTCTCAAGGGTAACACATCTATTTGTATCCTGCATTTGGCATTTCCTTTCTTCCTGTGAAAATTCGGCGTATAACCTTTAGAACTTCTTAGAAAATTTTACCTAATTTAGTTTATTTTCAAAAACCTCTCATCTACATTTTATCTGCCTACTCCTGTTGGACCTCCAGGTGCTCAAATACTCTTGAATATTTGTGTGAAATGTCCGCAAACAGTCTTAATGGACTTGTTTTCTGTTGTCTATTGGCGCTATATAAATAAACTAAATTAAATTATTTGGAGGAATTTCATCATTATTGCTACTGTTCATAGATTATTTAAATAACCACAACTTAATTCATGTGAACAGTAAACCACCATACAGATTTTGGCAAGGATACATTTTATTTTCTTTGGAGGGGATTTTCCTAAATCAGAACTGATTATGGTTTCACGGCTGAGATTCTGACATTTACATCCATCCAAGCAGCCAATATCAAAGTGCAGCTTGAGAACAAACCAGTTTAGTCTTATATGGTTCCTCTGTGTCACTCTATCTGCTGCCCTCCACAGAGGTGGGCTTGTTTCAGCAGGGCTCTGCCTCACTGCAGCAACTATCCCAGCTTTAAGTGTACAGGTGTCGAATGTATGGCAACCACTTATTTTTATTTTTTACTGCAGTGTTGCAAAGTTTGAGTGAAACATTGAATGTTATACCTGTATGTGACTAAATGAAATACATTTTAATGATTAAATCAATAAATCTGGTTAGCCTGGAGCTTTTCATGCATAAATAGTGAAACTTGACATGAATGTATTCATAAAGCTCAATCTAATTCAAATATTACATTTTATCACAAATACTTCCCCACAGAAAAGCCACTTTTATGCTTAAATTACATATTTGTCTTATTTTCTAGGAGCAGATAAAAGAACTATATACTGTATAGACAAAACAAACCCTGTTAATCCACATTAGTGAATACTGATGTGCAGTTAAAAAGCTGTGACCCGTCGGGCTATGTGCACTATTTAAAAAAAAAAATTGCACATTTCAAAATTGCTGTTAGGATTGTGATGTGGTGGCAGTACGGCGGCGCAGTCGGTAGAGCCGCCACTTCTCAGCATTCAGGTCGCCCTGGTTCAAATCCCGTCTGGGGGCCTTTCTGGGTGGAGTTTGCATGTTCTCTGTGCATGTGTGGGTTTATCTCTGGGTACTCCGGTTTCCTCCCACAGACCAAAAACATGCATGTTAGGCTGATTGGTGAAGGCAAAAGAATCTTTGTAAATGTCAGGATGCACTCAAATGAGATAATTAGTGGTTATAATGGTCCAGCGGATTGGTAAATCTAAAAACCCACACAGTATTTAATATATAAAAACACTGTTACCAATATTTTTTTTTTACCCATCAGCAAAATAAATAACTAATGAATGCTTCCAATCACTGTTCATCATCGGTTGGTAGAGTATCCATCACCCACAGCTTGTCTTCAGTACACGTTAAAGTAGAACGGCCTTCTATCAAACAATTGCACAGTATTACAGGAGCACCCATGACCACAGGTCAGTACAGTGTCAACTGAGTACACGTGTGAATTCTGCATGACTTTGGTCCAGTTACAGTACAATTTTGTGGCAATTTCTTTGATATCAATGTGACTGCAAGCTTTTTTATTTTCTACAGGCAGAATAGTTGACTTTCTCAGCCTTTTTTTTTTCTTTAAAAAGGGAGGTGTGTAGAAATCCATTTTCTGATCGATGTCACACGAGTGTAAACCCCTGGAAAGCCAGTTCGTCCACATCCGTTTCCCCAGCTGGTCACTCCGGCAATAAACCACTGACCAGAGAGGTGGCGACATGTCAGAGGGCCTCCTGAATCTCCCTGGGTGATTGAAAGAAGAGAGAGAGAAGGGTGTAGAAACATTATTAATTTAATTCAGTTTATTTCTATAGCGCCAAGTCACAACAGAAGTTGTCTCAGAGCACTGTACAAACATTCACATACAGTACATTATAAAGCCAACTAGTAAAAGTTGTCTAAGCCAGCAGATACTGTAGTGTTGAATCTTTACTTTGTCGTAGTCTCCCATCCTGAACAAGCACATGGGCAACAGTGGAAAGAAAAAACTTAAGGCAGCTCTAAAAAGTAGACGCGTCACCTTCATAGACAGAAACTGGAAGTTGGTTCCACAATTCTACTTTTGGAAACTCTAGGAACCACAAGTAAACCTGCAGTCTGAGAGTAAAGTGCTCTGTTAGGACAATATGGAACAATAAAATCTGCAATATTAAATGGATCTAGGTTGTTGAGAGCTTTGTATGATTGAAGTAATATTTTTAAATCTACATCACTCAGTAATCCTGACTGAAAAGTAGCAGCTAGTTCTCCACCTCGATCAGTTAGTTGTTCTAGGAACATGAAAACTTAAATAATTAGCAGGAGTAGATTAATTTATACTAACAACATGGTCCTGTTGTGGCCAGGTTTCTGTCAGACAGAATAAATCAATATGACGATCAGTGATCAGGTCATTTACTAACAAAGTTACTTATTTAAACTTTTTTTCAAGACCTGTCTAATACATGACCCAACTTTGCAGAACTCCCAAGAACTGATACTCAGAGTGTGCTCAGAGAGGGCCACCCAAATGCTTAGCACATGTTCACAGTATGTTTGAATATAATGTATTATAATTACCGGTACCGTATTTCCGGCCTATAAGTCACACCTTTTTGCCTAATTTGCATGCCCTGCGACTTATAGGGCAAAGCGACATTTAGGGATTTCCCCCCCATATTTTTAGACCAATTTTTGGCTGAGATATGACCGTTTCCATTCATTCTGACGAAAAAAATGGAACAGTATCACTTTCGGCCGCTAGCGTCCACCAACCGTTCCCAGCTCATGTGTCCGACAGAAGCCTCCTCTGCTCGGACTCACTCTGTCGCAGCACGGCCTCTTGCTCTCTGGAGGTATGAACTACTGTTAGCTCAGTGTTTTACTGTTAGCATTGCAAAATAGGTCAAGAACCACAGGACAGATTTTGATGAAACTTACAGAAAGTAATCATTGGATGGACATTTACAACTGATTAGCTGTAGAAGACGTTTGAGCTAAAATTTGATTTATTTATATTTCTTTTCGCAGCACGCACTTTTGAAAGACCGTCAAAGCGAAACAATTTAAATCCAGCTGATTTGAACATTACGTTAATTTTTAAAGGAAAAGTTCAGCTCAGAAACACTTTTGCTATAATGTCAGCAAACATATATTTTTTAAAGGTGTATATCTTGTTAAAGGTTCAGTCTGCAGTTTCTGTAGAACAGCAGCACTTAGAAAAAATTTCAACAAGCAAAGCATTCTGATCCCTCCCCCTCAGAGCCATATATGGCTCTGCCCCCTTGTGGTCTGTTGAAATTTGAATTCAAGCTCTGTTTTTATTGGCTGATTCAAATTCAAGCTCGGTTTTTATTGGCTGGTTACAAACTTTGTTTTTATTGGCTGGAAAATGGCGGGTCACTTTTTCTTTTTAGAAATGCTTATTTACCACCTGGAGAAGCAAGGGGACAATATTTTTTTTTTTGTTTTTTCAGAGATTACCTCTCTAACATCAATCTAGTGACAGAGTGAAGAAATATGTTAAAATATATATTGTTTTAAAAGTTACAGACTACATTACAATCTTACATACCCCAGCTTTAAATTTTAAAGAAATGAAGCGTATCCGCTCGCTGCGCACGCACGCTTCACAGCACCGATGTAGCGAAACTATTTTTTTTTTTATTCAGCTGATTTGACCAGTACGTGCATTTATTAAGGAAAAGTTCAGCTCAGACACCGCTTTGCTATAATTTTCAGCAAACAAATAATTGTTTTTAAGTGTTAATCTTGTTAAAGTCCTACCGTGCACGCTCATGTGGCCATTTCCATGTTGTCACCGCTGACGCGTAACATACGCGACGCGTCAGCGGTGACGCATAATAGATGCAACTTATAGGGCGAAGCGACATCTTTATGGATTTTTCCACTTTATTGGACATAATTGGACTGATGCGACTTAAAGGGCGGTGCGACTTGTCGGCCTGAAAATACGGTAAATATATATTACGTTCACGTAGTATATCTCACCAGACACGTGTCCTTTCCTCCTTCCATAAACCCAGCACATATCATGTTGGGAGTCAACACGTTCCCATAGGACTGCAGACAGTCTGCCTGGTCAATGATGCTCACTGTAGCTTTCTGCAGCAGGTTAGTCAAAAAACCTGTAAGTATAATCCTTTTTAGTTTGGTGTTTTCACAAAATCCAAGTCTTACTGCAACAAATAAATGTGTATTTTTAATGACTGTGAACATGTCTACATCAGCAGATACAGCATGCCTCATTATTATTCTCGTGGAAATCTAAGCAGAGCTTCAATGTAAGTCATCTCTCACCTCCTTCCTTCATGGACCCCCACCCCGCGATGAAGCACTCTGTGCTCCCCAGGAAGCGATGCACAGGTGAGGGAAGACACACGGGCTGGATGGTGTGGGACAACGGGGCTGGGACTGACAGCTCCAGCAGGGCCACATCGTGGTTCATGCTGGTGCCGTTGAAAGCTGGGTGGATGATCATTCTCTGTATAGGAATGACGAGAGCCCCCATCCCGGATCGTAGCACAGATCCAAGGCTCACAGCCCAGTTGGTGAGACTGGAGTCACTGTGGGAGCGGGTTATGAATGAACACTGTTACAGAAGGGTTGCTCCTGTTGAGAGTCTAATCAAAGGGATGGCTTGAAGGTAAATGTACCTATTTACACAGTGTGCTGCAGTCAGTAGCCACTTCTTGTGAATGAGTGTGGCGCCACAGATGTGGAGTTTCTTGTACTGGAGACTTCCAATCCAGGGCCACTCTCCCCTGCGAGCTGTCACTCCACCTATGATCCTGTGATAACCCACAGCAGGACGCACACCACAGTCTGAAAAACAAACAACCTCAGGAGCATGCCTGTTATCTCCAGTGTGCACCAGGCTGTAAGCTATTTACCACAGTTTTTTTCATCGGCGTCATCGGGGCAGTCGGGAACACTGTCACACTCCGGGTTAACTTTGCTAATGCACAAAGTGGAGCTGCACTGGAAGTCATCACTGCAGTTCATGGCTGAAACACACAATGGACAAATCACTCATGACTGCAATTGTGCTGTCTGTCTTGATCCACAATAAATGAGCTCATTACCTGACGGTGCTTCTACAGGAGGGTCATCCATGGGCATGGCCATGGTCCTGGGTGCAGGAGTGTTCCCAGTTGGCCTCGTAGACACTGGAGCCACTACAGTGGGAGCTAACTTTGCCGGATCGTGGGCCAAGCCGGGGTTAGTGTGCGTCAAAATCCACTTTCTGAGTCGGGTGATGCGAGCATAAACTCCTGGTTTGTTGATCTGTGCACATCCCACACCCCAGCTCACCACACCAGCCAGGAAGAACCTCCCCGTAGCTCCTTCACATACAAGAGGTCCCCCAGAGTCACCCTGCAGAAGACACATCACCACTGGGTTTCTTATATGGAAGATGATAAAGCTTGCAGTATTCTGGTAACATTGGACGGAAGTTCAGTTTGATGTCACTCAAGTATTTCCTAATAAGATGTCACTCAATTAACCAAAATACACTTTTTGGATGGGAACAACATTGCAAAAATCTTGATCCATCCCCTTTAGCTTATAGCTTGCTTCAAGGAACCAGGTTTTCTTGTACTATGTATTGTTCGCTGCCCAAAGCGAATGCAGATGAGAACATTTTTGCCCATACTGCCCACAGATCGTGCAATATGCTCTTAAAAAAACATGAAGTGTAATAAACTAACCTTATGCAAGCTGTTTTTTAGGAGCACTGACCTGACATGAGTCCACCTTCCCCTGCAGGAATCCAGCACACATCATGTTTTGACTAATAGCACCTTTGTACACAGACGACTGATTGCACGCCTTGGAGTCGATGAGTTTCACCACTGCTTTCTGTAGCACAGTGGGCAGCTGGACTGAACAACAGGAGCACATGATACAAAGTATTGTCGTGTTTCTCTCTTTGGTTGTACTTCATGTTGAAATTCAGCAATACATCCCAAAAAAAAAATCTTTAAAAACAACAGTCTACTCATTTGTTGGGTGATGGAGTGCTTCCATGTGTGCAAACTCACAACTAAACTCGTGAAGAGCGCCCCATCCGGACACAACACAGTTCTGACCAGGTTCAAAGACATGCGATGCAGAGGGGATGCAGATGGGCTGGATGTAAGAGTTGAAGGAAATGGGGCTCGCCAGTTCCAGGACCGTCGTGTCAAAATCGTTGGTCACGGGGTCATAGGCCGGATTCACAAATATGGACTTGATGTTGATGGCTTTGCTCTGTGGGTCTGCATCATTTACAAGTCTGGCCCCGACCAGAGCGGTCCACTCACTGGGATCAGTAGCACTAAAACAAAACACACACATTTTTGCTACACTGTTACTGATTCTACCGTAATAAATTATTTTTTCATTCAAGTTTATTTGAACAAGGACAGCACAATAAACAGTGTTACATGATAAAAAACAAAGCAACCGTTGTTTTGTATGAAGGTTTTCTAACCACAGGCTAATTTGTAAGCCCAGTCCTTGGTTGGACTTTTATATAAAAACAGCTAATTGAAATTAAAATTTAATTAAAATGAACCAGTCCATTCACAACCATATCTGTTCCTCTGCCCCCATGGGGTTCAGTGTTCACAGATTTGGTTTTGTTTCAACCATTTTTCACCTGGGAATTAAAAACTATGATCTGTTAATGTTTTCATTGCTGATGGTAAACTGTTCCAAACATGAGGGCCTTCAACTGAGAAGGAGCATCGACCAAATGATGTTTTGTATTGTGCAGGTTTACAGTCTCCATCATCTGCACCTCTTGTTGCAACTCCTGAGCTGATGACTTTTAAAATCCTTCTGCTCAGCAGCTCAGGGGCAAGACAATTTACACATTTAAGTCAATTTTAAACAAGAAAATAAAAAAAATGGTCAAAGCTTAAGAAATTAAATTTCTCCAGTATTTTACAGTGGTGCCATTTCAGTGGGTTTGGTCTAGAACTTTCAGTGCTTGTGAAAACAACATCCTCATGGGTTTTAAAGTAGATTGAGCTGCTTGGCTCCAGCAACACAGTATGAGAAATGAGACAGAATCATGGTATATACCGTAGGTACAACTGAGCAGATTTTCCACATAAACATGATAAGACGAAAACAATTTATGTTTGTCTTAATGCTTTTAAACACTTTCCTAATGTGAGCCTAAGGTGGGAATCTAGAATGACTCCCAGATACTTAAACCCCTCCACTTTTTGGATTTCTCTCTGATCAATCACAATAGAAAAGTTACAGACTTTAAGCCGGATAGTGAAACACATTGACTGTTTTATTGCAGTTCAGAGTCAAACAGTGATTCTTAAACCACTGAGACACTCCCTCTCCCTGTTCAGTAACTCTGCTGCCTGTTGTGTCTTTGCAGATACATGTATGATGGCGTCATCTGCGTACATCTGATATTTGCAGCTGTCCAGTAAGTCGTTGATGTATAAACAGAAAAGCAACGGACCTAAGATGGAACCCTGTGGGACTCCCTATTCAATAAGAACGCCCCTCCCCACAAATATTCCACCTACCCTTGAAAACAGTGAGCTGCACTAACAAGCCAGCGCTCATTGACGATGGAGGCTCCACAGGTGTGCCGCCAGTGGTACCGCAGACTGACCTGCCAAGGCAACTCCCCTAGTCGAGCATCAACACCTCCCACTATTCGACTCCCCATGGCTGGACGTGTGCCGCAGTCTGAGTTGGGGGAGATTCAAACAAAGGTCACAGTTTGCAGAAGCTAAAACCATTAATGAAGCTATTGTTGACAGCAATGGCTGTCTGAGATGACATAAGAGATTACCACAGTGAGCCTCGTCAGATGCATCGGAACAGTCAGGAACAAAGTCACACTCTGGGTTTATTTTCGTAATGCATTCTCCATTATCACAGGTGAAAGCTTTCTCTGGACACCTGGCTGGAGAGTTCATACGAAAGAGAAAGGGAGAAGAAGGCATAAGCTTTAAAAATATATCTACATGTTTACAGGTCTCTCTTGTAAATGAGTCCTCGATGCTCAGTGAGACTAATGTGTGTAAATAAAGGTTGAATTGAATGAAATATAAAAAAACAATGAAACCAACAAAAAAGATAAACCACTGTAAACTTCATAAGGCAATAGCTCATTTTTCTTTAAATATTAATTTTAACATGTATCTCACACATACACTTCTGTTCTTTTTAAAAAATGAACCTTGTGCAATGTTTACTGTTAATTACAATTGCATTATTTGTGTTTTTTTTTTAGAAGGAAGCTATTGAGACAATACAGAGACAAACAAACCCCCAAACGGAACAATAAAGTTTTTCATATTGTACTGTAATTTATTGCATCCATATGTATTGTGCTACACAGGATTGTATCTTTCATTACACAGTGTTGTACTTTACAGTTTTAAATGCATTGTATTGCTTAGTAATGCTGAAGTGCTTTAAAGGAGAGCAAATATCTTTTAGTTTAAAGGGTTTGGGATTTTTCAAATACAGTAATTTAGTTTGGTGAAATTAAATGTCTTTGCATAAATAAAAACAAGGTTTTAAAATTAAGCGAACCCTGTAAAACTCCACTGGATTATCCAAAAAGGAGGCACCATCACTAAAAACAAACAAACAAACAAACAAACAAACAAACAAACAAACAAATAACTGCATTGCAGACCTTATATTAACCCTATACTTTATGAATGTACAAACCAGTCACAAGAAAGCACAAACCAGTGCATCTCTTGTGCCAGTCCCAACCGCAGGTAAATGGTGAAGATAGTATCAGAAAGGCATTCCACATGAAACACTTTTGCCAAAACTAACATGCAAGTTCATCTAAGCAACACCGGATCGGTCGAGACTTGGGTTAATGACTGCCACCAATGCTGCTGACAAGCAGGGTGCCAGCGCAAGTTGCGCTATTGTTAGTCAAAACCCATGAGGAGGGAACGTGTCATGAGACAGAGGGAGGAGAGGAAAGTCAAGAATGTAGGACTGAAGGTTGCAACTCTAAATGTGGAGACAATGACAGGTAAAGGTACGGAGCTAGCTGAGAAGACAGGAATATAAGAAGCTGCAACGTAGAGCACAGAGGGAAGTAGCAAAGGTAAAGCAGAAGTTGTATGAGGAGTTGTATGGGAGGCTGGATACTAAAGAGGGTGAGAGTTATGGCAGGACAGAGGGATCAGGCTGAAAAGGATGTGCAGTAGGTTAGGCTAGTTAAAGATAGGAATGGTAATGTTATAACAAGTGAGGGGAGTGTGATGGGGAGATGGAAGGAGTACTTTGAGGAGCTAATGAATGAAGATACTGAACGAGAAAGAAGAGTAGAGGTCATAGAAACTGTGGACCAGGAAGTGGGAAATACTGTATTAGTGAGAGTGAAGTCCAGAAAGCTCTCAAAAGAATGAAGAAAGGAAGGCAGTAGGACCTGATGACATACCAGTGGAGGTTTGGAAATGTCTAAGAGAGATGGCAGTGAGGTTTTTTAAACTAAAATATTCAATCCATATTTGAGGGTGAGAAAATGCCTGAAGAATGGAGAAGAAGTGTGCTGGTTCCCATTTTTAAGAACAAAGGTGATGTACAGAGTTGTAGCAACTACAGGGGAATTAAGTTGATGAGTCACACACGATGAAGATCTGGGAGAGAGTTGTGGAAGCAAGACTTAGACAAGAGGTGACTATCTGTGAGCAGCAGTATGGTTTCATGCCAAGAAAGAGCACCACAGATGCCATCTTTGCTTTGAGGATGTTGATAGAGAAGTACAGAGAGGGTCAGAAAGAACTCCATTGTGTGTTTGTGGATTTAGAAAAAGCATATGACAGGGTGCCAAGAGAGGAGGTGTGGTATTGCATGAGGAAATCTGGAGTGGCAGAAAAGTATGTTAGACTGGTACAGGACATGTATGAAGACAGCAGGACAGTGGTGAGATGTGCTGTAGGAGTGACAGATAGCTTCAAGGTGGAGGTGGGATTGCATCAAGGATCGGCTCTGAGCCCCTTCTTGTTTGCTCTGGTGATGGACCGACTAACAGATGAGGTCAGGCAGGAATCCCCATGGACTATGATGTTTGCAGATGACATTGTGATCTGTGGTGAGAACAGGGAACAAGTGGAAGAGAACTTGGAGAGGTGGAGGTATGCACTTGAAAGAAGAGGAATGAAAGTCAGCCGTAGTAAGACAGAGTACATGTGTGTGAATGAGAGGGAGGCCAGTGGAACAGTGAGGCTACAAGGAGCAGAGGTCACAAAGGTGCAGGACTTCAAGTACTTGGGGTCCACTGTCCAGGAAAATGGGGAGTGTGGTAAAGAAGTGAAGAAGAGAGTCCAGGCAGGATGGAGTGGATGGAGAAAAGTTTCAGGAGTGATCTGTGACAAAGATATGACAGCTAAAGTCAAAGGAAAAGTTTACAAGACAGTGGTGAGACCAGTTCAATTTGGTTTATTTATATAACCTCAAGTCAGAACAAAAATTATCTCAGGGCACTGAACAAAAACATTCACATAAAGTATAAATGCCAATTAGTAAAATTTATCTATCTAACGAAGGAAGCCAGCAGATGAGCAGCTATATTGTATGGTCTGGAAACAGTGATACTGACGAAAAGACGGGAGAAAGAACTGGAAGAGGCAGAAATGAAGATGCTGAGCTTCTCCTTAGATCTGACAAAGATGGATAAGATCAGGAATGAGATCATCAGAGGTACAGCACAGGTTGAACAACTGGGAGATAAAGTAAGAGAGGCCAGACTGAGATGGTTTGGACATGTCCAGAGGAGGGACAGTGGGTATATTGGTAGAAGGATGTTAGAAATGCAGCTGCCAGGAAAAAGACAAAGAGGAAGGCCAAAGAGAAGATATATGGATGAAGTTAGAGAGGACATGGAGGTAGTTGGAGTGAGGACAGAGGATGCAGAGGACAGAGAGAGATGGAGGAGGATGACTCGCTGTGGCAACCCCTGGAGAGGGAAAAGATGAAAGAAGAAGCATTTCTTAGTCTTAAAAAAGTGCCAACATGTCAGTGCCGACTCACCTATCAGCTGATCCCCAATGACATAAAAGGACTTCCCAGTGGCTCCTGTAGCAAGGAACAGAAAAACACATAATACTGTGATGACTGTTCAAGCCATCAGACTACAGTATTAATATCCCTTGTTTTGTTCCTCCCACTCCACCCGTCCACCATCCACAGTGCTTCAGACAGTCAGCTCACAACAGATTGAATTTACTACCTAACATGACAAAGGCGCTGATTTGTCCGAAACCTGGCACATCTAGAGGTTTCCCGTTCATCACTGAGCTCAGTCCTGCTCTGAGCAGGTCTCGAATAAAGTTTTCTGAATACTGCTGGAGTTTGGACACACTGAAGACCAGTCTCAGTGTTGCCATCACATCACCATTTTTGTTGCTGGGAGGACAAGAAAAAAAAACAGTCAAGTTTTTTTTGTGTGCGGATGCTTTTTTAATGTAAAATAATCTTAGCTTTCACTCACCCAAAGGCAACAATGTTGCAGCCTTCAAAGTACTTTGATATGGAGGAGGCCACAAAGATATCTTTAATCTAAACAAGCAGGATAAGTGATAATTGAACACCTTTCAATGTAAAATATTAGTTTTAACTTGTTGCAAAGAAGCGCTCACCTTGGACGTTAAAGCTGATGAAAGTATTATAGAGAAACCAGAGTTTGCATTCTGCAGAGTAGAATTGTACTTCAGTCCTTTCAACTCCACCGTCTCCAAGTAATGACGAGGCTCCCGCACCACGTATGCTAACAGCACAAACAGAACAATTCAATGTAGCAGCTGGGATTAAAAATAAGCAAAGAAGAGTGGCAAAATAATTAACCAATAGATGCATTTGGTGTTAAAAATGTGTTGAAAGTACGTTACGGTGCATTAACTCACCTATAGCAAGGCCTACGAAGATGCCTACAGTGAGGAAGAGGAAGACACAGGTGATGACGATGCACTTGTACCAGCAGGGATTGGAGGGAGCAGAGAAAATCCCTGAAGGCGACCATGATTCTCCTCCTCCATCTTTCTTGACGTCCATGTTAGAATCTCAGCTCCAACCTCACAGCTCACAGTCAACTGGCCTCCAAATCCCAACACCTGACAAACAAAATGATCCAGGACCGGTTCATCCAGAGCTGTAACAACTCAACTGAAACTAGGGACTGTACAACAATATAAAAATACAAAATGTCAACAGAAATGCAGCCCTAGATGTTGGGTTTCAATGTCCTTTTATTGGAAATCTATGGGTTAAGAAACGAACATAAAAACCTATTGTGCTATCCAGACATTGTAGGTTATGATATGTGTCATTAATAGTGTCCATGTTGGTACGGAGCCTCTTTTCATAAACATTTGACATTAATAGTAAAAAAGACAGAACACAACTAAAAACACACCCTCACCATAAAGAATAAGGCCTTTGTTTTCTTGGAAATGGGGGGTTCTGCACAGTGCTGTATCTAAGCTGCTCTTATTCATTCAACCTTTATTTAGTCAGGTAAATCTCATTGAGCCTCGTGGGCTCATTTACAAAAGCGACCTGCTACAAACTAAAGAATGATGAACAGCAATGGTAGAATTTCCTTAAACAACAAACAACAGAAAAACATAAGAGAGAAATACAAAGTATCAAAAACTAGCAAAACATTACAAGGTAGATGTAGAAAATCAAAAACAAGAACATATCTGCAATGGTTTTTGACAGGATTCCAACAGATTCTTAAAATCATTTAGAGACGCAAGGCCGAGAACTTCAGATCTTTTTGTAAGATATTCCAGGAAGCGGAGTAGGAGAAGGCCCTTTTTCCAAGTTCAGTCCTCACTGATGGAACACTGCAGGTAATCATGTCCTGAGAGCGCACGCTGTAGCTGCACTCACGCAAAGACATGTAGGAGGAGATGTATGAGGGCAGCAGACCAAGAAGTGATTTAAAGATGAAAATGTACCAGTGGAAGAGTCTGCGTGAGGTTAATGATGTCCAGTTAACCAGTGAATACAGGGTGCAGTGGTGGGTACGATAATCACAGCCAGTTATGAATCTTAGTGCACCATGATAGACAACATCCAACATCCGCAGGGTGCTTGTAGGAGCATTCATGTAGAGAATGTCACCGTAATCAATGGAGGGAAGGAAAGTCACAGATACAAGGCGTTTCCTAGCATTCAGTGTTAGACATGATTTATTTCTGAAAAAGAAACCCAGTTTAACTTTCAGTTTCTTCACTAGGTTTTCCACGTGGAGTTTAAAAGAGAGATGCGAATCGACCAGGATACCCAAATATTTATAGGAATCAACAAACTCAATAGGGACACCATTTGAGGATAAAATCAGAGGAAGATCTGCTGGGACCGACTTCCTACTTGAAAAAAACATCCCTTTTGTTTTATCAGCATTTAGGACAAGTTTGAGACGGAACAAATCTGACTGGATGATGTCAAAAATAGGACTTATAGGACCATGTCCCTCAAGGCAGGTATCTCTGAGGATGTTGATGGATGTTTGGTGGTCACAACCAAGTCCTGAGTGGACAAATTAGACCTTGACTTTCCACAACTTCTTTATTTATTTCAAATCAAGGTGTTTCTCAACATTTTCCTTCTTCCTGATCGTCACCAGGGATTGCTCCACCTATCACCACTGCCTTCTTTTGTAGCTTATCAACCACAATGTCCGGTTGATTTGTCATCACATGTTTGATAGTCTGGATCTGAAAGTGCCACAGTATCTTACACTCTTTGGTGGCATCCCCCACTTTGACAGTGGGACCTCCAGCCCACACGTGGCACAGGATGTTCCTGTATATTATTCCAGCCACTTGGTTATGGCGTTCCATGTATGGACCGTTGCTTTTATTTGAAATGTT
>JBBPBX010037312.1:9997-30991 GCA_038048925.1 Garcialebias charrua | reverse complement strand
CAGGAACGACTCCAACCTTCTACTGACCTCAGAGTCTCCAGTCTTTAGTCTGGACTCTTCACAAGATCCAACAGCTGCTGAACATCTGGATCCTGCAGGTTGTCGAGTCTCAGGTCCAGTTCTTTCAGATGGGAGGGGTTGGACTTCAGAGCTGAGCTCAGAGAAGAACAGCTGATCTTTGACAACCTGCAGCTCATCAAACTGAATAAAAAATAAAACATGTAAGTTTAGAAACAAAACAAAACTTTTAAAGACTTGATGTAAACTAATAACAATAATTTCAGGACAATTCAAAATGATTTCTTTGATAACTGAACTTTCAGTCTGTTTCTGTCAGTAGACCTGCTACATTCACACATCAGCTGATGATTCACTCCATGACTTTGTTGTTTGAAGTTCTGTTGGGATACTGGGTCCCAGTAAAATGAGCAGCCATTAAAGTTTGAACTGGAATATTTGGATTAACAGTCCCATGGAATCAGCAGCTGTATAAATGTTAGAGTGATGGTCCAGATGTTCTGAAGAGGCTGTATGATCCGTTTCATTTATGGTTCTGATGGTAACGTCTTGTAAAATGCAAACATTTAGTTTAGACTCTACTGGTTTTACTGGAGCTTTTTAACACAAACTGGCTCATGTGGCCTGTGAGTGTGTTCAAGTTTTCCAGCAGATTTCTCAGATTTCTTATGTTGAAATTATGAGTTCATTGAAAATGAGTTTGATCAAATGAAATCATTTGACCTGAAACTGGAAGCCACAGGTTTGATTTATTATATTAAATGATAAATAAAAAATATACATCCCTAAATAAACTTTGTATTCTGATTAAATTAGAAATGAAAACACAACATTAGATTATTTCAATTTGGGCAGCTCGTTTGGTTTGTTTACCAGCTGTTTTTCTGCTTTCTTCAACATGTTGCATTATTTGACAGCTTCATTTGTGCACATCACACTGAAATGATCATTTCTATTCTTCAAGTGTTTTACACATCATTTGTAGATAAGTTTGATTGAGTCATTTCATAAGAAGCTGTGGGCAGCAGTGGTTAGTGCATGTTTGCCTCCCAGCTTTTCTGTGTGGACTTTACATGATCTCTTTGCACATGGCTTTTTATTTGCGCACAAATTCAGCTCACAAAGATTTTGTGCTTGTAAATCACTTTAGTAACCTTGTAAAATAAATGTGTTTGTTGTACATGTGTAGATAAGAATGTGTGTGTAAAATGATTTGTGTTAGTAAAAATAATGACACAAGTTACAAATCTTTGTTGTGAAGGTCTGTTTACAGATACAAATAAAAAAACTACGTATAAAACTCTGCGTGAGTTTCAATTTACAAGAATGAATTATGAGCAGATTTTTCTGATCCAAAGATTAATTGTTGAAAGTATATTTGAAATCTATTCAGTGGTTTATGAGATATTTTGCTAACAGACAAACAGGACTGACTCCAACAAATTATATCAAGGTTTTAGACAAAAATGTTGCACAATGTGTTACACTCAAAGTATGTGTTGAGTATGATGCTCAGCTACTACCACAACTACTGTCAGCTCAATATCTGTCAAACTGGTTGAGTTATAGTCATGTTGGTGTTTCCTAAAGTCAGTTGGCTGTGGCGGCCATCTTTAATTAATTAAATTCAGGAGTTAATCAGTTTTACATGTATGTCCAATTATTAGTTTCTGAGAGTTTCACTAAAATCTGTTCAATTGTCTCTGAGATATTTTGCTAACAGACAAACAACTGATTTCAATAGTTTATGGCAAAGTTTTAAACACATATTATGTGTTATGAGACAGCACTCAGAGTAAAAGATGGAGGTCAGTCTCAGCTACTACCACACTGACATTTAACTCAATTCCTTTAAAATTGACTGATATAGAGTCATTTTGTTGTGGCGGCCATCTTGATTCAGGTTGACTCTAAAATAAATCAGTTGTAGAGGAACATCCAATGATTTTTATTAAATGTTAAATAAAATCCATATCATGATTCATGACATTACTGATAGTACAAAACACACACACACGCACACATGCACGCACGCACGCACGCACACACACACACACACACACACACACCTCCTCCTCCTCCATCAGCAGGTGATAAACATGTCTGACCTCAGAGTCTCAAGTCTACATCGTGGACTCTCCAGAAAACCACACAGCTGCTTCACTCCTGAATCCTGCAGGTTGTTGAGGCTCAGGTCCAGTTCTTTCAGATGGGAGGGGTTGGACTTCAGAGCTGAGCTCAGAGAAGAACAGCTGATCTCTGACAAACTGCAGCTGATCAATCTGAATAAAGAATAAAACATGTAAGTTTAGAAAACAAAACAAAACTTTTAAAGACATGATGTAAACTAATAACAATAATTTCAGGACAATTCAAAATGATTTCTTTGATAACTGAACTTTCAGTCTGTTTCTGTCAGTAGACCTGCTACATTCACACATCAGCTGATGATTCACTCCATGACTTTGTTGTTTGAAGTTCTGTTGGGATACTGGGTCCCAGTAAAATGAGCAGCCATTAAAGTTTGAACTGGAATATTTGGATTAACAGTCCCATGGAATCAGCAGCTGTATAAATGTTAGAGTGATGGTCCAGATGTTCTGAAGAGGCTGTATGATCCGTTTCTTTTATGGTTCTGATGGTAACGTCTTGTAAAATGCAAACATTTAGTTTAGACTCTACTGGTTTTACTGGAGCTTTTTAACACAAACTGGCTCATGTGGCCTGTGAGTGTGTTCAAGTTTTCCAGCAGATTTCTTATGTTGAAATTATGAGTTCATTGAAAATGAGTTTGACTCAAATGAAATCATTTGACCTGAAACTGGAAGCCACAGGTTAGATTTATTATATTAAATGATAAATAAAATATACATCCCTAAATAAACTTTGTATTCTGATTAAATTAGAAATGAAAACACAACATTTGATTATTTCAATGTGGAGCTCTGAGTGATTTTTAGGATGACGCTGGAAGTTTGAGTTTAGTTTTATTTGACAATCTGTTTCAAATCTTACAGCAGCTGGTAGAACTATAATGAGATATTAATGCTGTTTCAGTCACATTTGAATATTTGGGATGTCATTAAGAAAAGATTCAGTGAACACATGGAGCTTCTTCCTGACAGTTTCACATCAAACTGACTTCAGTCTCTGTTACCATGGTGATGTCATCAGGCTCGTTTGTGACTCTGAGAAGTTTCAGCTCAACACAGCTGTTCCCTTCACTTTGTAGTCCAGCTCTCTGGTGATCCACTGAGCGAGCATCAGAACCTCATGAAGATGATGTGAAAAGTGAACTTGCACTTCAACACTTCTGCTTCCTTCACTAACAGAAGCAGACATATCTTGTCACCTTCCATGGTTTCAAAAGTCAGCTTGATGGCATGTGAAGTGTGGTCCAGCTCTCTGGTGATCCACTGAGCGAGCATCAGAACCTCATGAAGATGATGTGAAAAGTGAACTTGCAGTTCAACACTTCTGCTTCCTTCACTAACAGAAGCAGACATATCTTGTCACCTTCCATGGTTTCAAAAGTCAGCTTGATGTCATGTGAAGTGTGTGAGCTCCAAGAATGAAGTGTAATCTAAATGTAGAGCAGGGCAGCTGTTTAGTTTGTTTACCAGCTGTTTTTCTGCTTTCTTCAACATGTTGCATTATTTGACAGCTTCATGTGTGCACATCACACTGAAATGATCATTTCTATTGTTCAAGTGTTTTACACATCATTTGGAGACAAGTTTGATTGAGTCATTTCATAAGAAGCTGTGGGCAGCAGTGGTTTTATTTATTTATTTTACATTTGTTAAAAGAAAAAATCTTCTTACAGTACATGAAATATTTAAAACAAGAGAAAACATAAAATGAAAGGAGGCAGGAAGAAGAAGAAATCTTATTTTACCTACCCCTTTTCTCCAAAAACAAAATAAAATACAAACAATTCACTTCAACAATAGTATCACTAAGAAATCGAACCAAAAGAAAAACTCATTTCAATTTTAACATTTTCATGTACAAAAAACACGAGGTATACTAAAAAAAGAAATTTTTAGTATTTTGTTAACAATTTAGTTTTGATCATTTTTTTAAACACAAGCACTGATTTAGCAGATTTAACTTCATTTCCTAAACCATTCCACAAATCAACTCCCTGTATTGAAACAGACCGTCCCTTTAAGCTTGTTCTATACTGAGGTTTTGCAAAAATCTCAGTTCCCTTAAGACTATAGCAGCTCGTCCTCTTTACAAAATTAATTTGAACATTTGAAGGCAGTACATTATTATGGGCTCTATACATTACCAACAAAATATTGTAATCCACTAAATCATAAAACTTTAGTAACTTTTGTTGTTGAAACAATAGATTCGACGGATGACGGTAAGGCTTTCTCGTAATTATTGGTTAGTGCATGTTTGCCTCCCAGCTTTTCTGTGTGGACGTTACATGATCTCTCTTTGCACACATGGCTTTTTATTTATGCACAAATTCAGCTCACAAAGATTTTGTGCTTGTGAATCACTTTAGTAACTTTGAAAATAAATGTGTTATTTGTGTATGTGTAGATAAGAATGTGTGTGTAAAAAGATTTGTGTTAGTAAAAATAATGACACAAGTTACAAATCTTTGTTGTGAAGGTCCGTTTACAGATACAAATAAAAAACTACGTATAAAACTCTGCGTGAATTTTAATTTACAAGAATGAATTATGAGCAGATTTTTCTTCCTCTCAGCTGATCCAAAGATTAATTGTTGAAAGTATCTTTGAAATCTGTTCAGTGGTTTATGAGATATTTTGCTAACAGACAAACAGGACTGACTCCAACAAATTATATCAAGGTTTTAGACAAAAATGTTGCACAATGTGTTACACTCAAAGTATGTGTTGAGTATGATGCTCAGCTACTACCACAACAACTGTCAGTCAATATCTGTCAAACTGGCTGAGTTATAGTCATGTTGGTGTTTCCTAAAGTCAGTTGGCTGTGGTGGCCATCTTTAATTAATTAAATTCAGGAGTTAATCAGTTTTACATGTATGTCCAATTATTAGTTTCTGAGAGTTTCACTAAAATCTCTTCAATCGTCTCTGAGTTATTTTGCTAACAGACAAACAACTGATTTCAATAGTTTATGGCAACGTTTTAAACACATATTATGTGTTATGAGACATCACTCAGAGTAAAAGATAGAGGTCAGTCTCAGCTACTACCACACTCTTAGCATTCACCTCAAAATTCCGAAAAACGCCTAAAAAAGACATACCCAAATTAAATTAGAAGCTGTTCTTGAACCCTATGGAGTACAAACAATTGGATGGTGTCTTTGTAAAGATAACACTTTGAATTTTTTGTTTCAGCAGTCATATTTGTTGTATCTGTTATTATTTTGTATTCATTGAAGTGAGAGCACACAGAAATAAAGCGTTTTTCTTGCCTCGCCTGAAAATATTTATATTTGTCAAGCACCTGCACACTGATACAACAAGATAGTGATTTGAATTTCATATGAGCCCAAAGACTGAAGTATTTACTAATACAGTTTCAAATTTGAAGTCAATAGCATAAAAATTGAGGATTCTGTGCCTGTTTTTGTATGTGCAGGTCCAGGCGGAATTCAGTAAATCCAGTACATGCCCAAAACTGTGCCATGCTGTGTAACACCTGTATTATGCAAACTTCAAATGTCTGAATACTTTTCAATACTTCAACATAGTTCAGGATGACTGTCTATTCAAAGCTTACATCTGTTCCATTCATATATTTACTCTCAAGCTGATAGAAATACAGTAACATGACAGCAGGCCGCTCGTAGCTCGGGGACTACCTGTATTTTGTAAATCACAAGAGGAGATTTCACCCCAGAGGGACTGCTGCAGTCTCCCAACACCCAAAGATAAGCACTCAGATAACACTCTTTAGCTCCACAATGGAAACAATTACTCCACAGGAGTCTCCTGCTGGAGTCTCCAGACACCCTGCACCCCGCGTCGGCACACACACACACAGGAGCACACACAGAGGAGCCAAGACAGCTTCGTGAGAGATCACTCACTTTTTCCTTGTAAATCAAGTTCTAAGGCTTTTATTTCATGTTTCCATGGCATTTATCCATGGCTAAAGAGTGATCAAAGTCAGAATCAGCACGCGCAAAAGTCAACAAACACGCACTTACCGTTTTACGCACGAAGAGCGCAGCTGCAGGTGACCGTGGCGCAGGGCATTTGAGCCCTTTGAAGTAACTCAAACCATGTCATGTCACATGTCTATCGAAAGGCAATTTGATTGGCTACAAATCTGTGATGTCAAAATTAGCTCTCATTTGATTGGCCAAGACCCACGTGGGGGGGAACAGGGGGAGGGTGGATGTTAGCTTGTTGGGTCTGTGGCATTTGATTGGCTGTAGAGACTGAAAAGTTTCACTCAGTTGGTCAAAATTGGTGTCAATCAAAAGCAGACAGCCTATGGAAGACTTTTAAAGCGTCAGAACTTTCAAAGCTGCCATATTTGGGAAATCACGATCTAAGACCTGCAGTTTAGGCTGAAACGGTACCGCGGGCGGGCCCGTGACGCTTAAGAGAGTCATTTTGTTGTGGCGGCCATCTTGATTCAGGTTGACTCTAAAATAACTCAGCTGTAGAGGAACATCCTATTTTTTTTAATTAAATGTTCAATAAAATCCATATCATGATTCATGACATTACTGATAGTACAGAAAACACACACACACACACACACACACACACATCCCTCTTCCTCCATCAGCAGGTGATAAACATGTGTAACCTCAGAGTCTTCAGTTTACATTGTGGACTCTCCAGAAAACCACACAGCTGCTTCACTCCTGAATCCTGCAGGTTGTTGTCACTCAGGTCCAGTTCTGTCAGATGGGAGGGGTTGGACTTCAGAGCTGAGCTCAGAGAAGAACAGCTGATCTCTGACAAACTGCATCTGAACAATCTGAATAAAGAATAAAACATGTAAGTTTAGAAAACAAAACATTTAAAGACGTGACGTAAACTAATAACAATAATTTCAGGACAATTCAAAATGATTTCTTTGATAACTGAACTTTCAGTCTGTTTCTGTCAGTAGACCTGCTACATTCACACATCAGCTGATGATTCACTCCATGACTTTGTTGTTTGAAGTTCTGTTGGGATACTGGGTCCCAGTAAAATGAGCAGCCATTAAAGTTTGAACTGGAATATTTGGATTAACAGTCCCATGGAATCAGCAGCTGTATAAATGTTAGAGTGATGGTCCAGATGTTCTGAAGAGGCTGTATGATCCATTTCATTTATGGTTCTGATGGTAACGTCTTGTAAAATGCAAACATTTAGTTTTGACTCTACTGGTTTTACTGGAGCTTTTTAACACAAACTGGCTCATGTGGCCTGTGAGTGTGTTCAAGTTTTCCAGCAGATTTCTCAGATTTCTTATGTTGAAATTATGAGTTCATTGAAAATGAGTTTGACTCAAATGAAATCATTTGACCTGAAACTGGAAGCCACAGGTTAGATTTATTATATTAAATGATAAATAAAATATACATCCCTAAATAAACTTTGTATTCTGATTAAATTAGAAATGAAAACACAACATTAGATTATTTCAATGTGGAGCTCTGAGTGATTTTTAGGATGACGCTGGAAGTTTGAGTTTAGTTTTATTTGACAATCTGTTTCAAATCTTACAGCAGCTGGTAGAACTATAATGAGATATTAATGCTGTTTCAGTCACATTTGAATATTTGGGATGTCATTAAGAAAAGATTCAGTGAACACATGGAGCTTCTTCCTGACAGTTTCACATCAAACTGACTTCAGTCTCTGTTACCATGGTGATGTCATCAGGCTCGTTTGTGACTCTGAGAAGTTTCAGCTCAACACAGCTGTTCCCTTCACTTTGTAGTCCAGCTCTCTGGTGATCCACTGAGCGAGCATCAGAACCTCATGAAGATGATGTGAAAAGTGAACTTGCACTTCAACACTTCTGCTTCCTTCACTAACAGAAGCAGACATATCTTGTCACCTTCCATGGTTTCAAAAGTCAGCTTGATGTCATGTGAAGTGTGTGAGCTCCAAGAATGAAGTGTAATCTAAATGTAGAGCAGGGCAGCTGTTTAGTTTGTTTACCAGCTGTTTTTCTGCTTTCTTCAACATGTTGCATCATTTGACAGCTTCATGTGTGCACATCACACTGAAATGATCATTTCTATTGTTCAAGTGTTTTACACATCATTTGTAGACAAGTTTGATTGAGTCATTTCATAAGAAGCTGTGGGCAGCAGTGGTTAGTGCATGTTTGCCTCCCAGCTTTTCTGTGTGGACTTTACATGATCTCTCTTTGCACACATGGCTTTTTATTTGTGCACAAATTTAACTCAAAGATTTTGTGCTTGTAAATCACTTTAGTAACCTTGTAAAATAAATGTGTTGTTTGCGCATGTGTAGATAAGAGTGTATGTGTAAAAAGATTTGTGTAAGTAAAAATAATGACACAAGTAAAATAAATGTGTTGTTTGCGCATGTGTAGATAAGAATGTATGTGTACTGGTAAAAAGATTTGTGTAAGTAAAAATAATGACACAAGTTACAAATCTTTGTTGTGAAGGTCTGTTTACAGATACAAATTTAAAAAAACTACGTATAAAACTTTGCGTGATTTTCAACAAAGAACAAACTTTATGTAATAATGAACAAACTTTATGTAATAATATTAGGATTTCAGATCTACCATTTATCAGTACAGATTTAAAAAGACATGTCTGGTTTAAGAGCATCAATATTTGCTCATCTCTGACAGCATGGTGGGAGTATCTGAAAATGACAAAGTCTTCACTACTCCCATGCAGACATACACCTCTCTGGAACAATCCTGACATTCAACAAGAAAATAGTATGTTAAATTTCTCAGGTTGGAGAATGAAAGGTATTGAATGTCTGGATCACATATTTGAGGGTATAGACTTTATTCCATTTAATAAATTAATAATACAATATGGCATTGATAATAAATATTTCCTACAATACCAACAAATTAAGTCAATTGTAAAAAAGAAATTTAAGCTTAATAAAACAGTGTTGGAAACACCAACATGTGTGTTAGAGTTTATTAATTTTCAACCACCCAAATTATTATCTAAAATATACAAAAAATTGTCTAGAATCGATGACTCGATAGCACTACCTGTTGAAAAATGGGAGTCAGATTTATCAATCAACTTTGAACAAAAAATTTGGTCTCAAGTATGTTCAAATACTTTTAAATTGACTAGAATCTCCAATTTACAATTAATACAATATAAGGTTCTCTATAGAGTACATTATACAGGTCAGCGAATGTTTAAAATGGGCTTTATACCATCTAACAAGTGCTCACAGTGCATAAGTAATACACCTGATGATTATATTCACGCGCTCTGGTTCTGTCCACCCGTTCAGAGGTTCTGGGTACAGGTATGTGAAGACTTGTCTAAATGTTTGAAATTTAATATCCCACTCTCTCCATCTGTTTGCTTACTGGGTATCTTTGAAGATGTTATACTAGAAAAAAATACATCCTATATGCTTTTCACTGCCTTATGCATCGCAAAGAAAACCATACTCGTAAATTGGAAAAATAAAAATAATCTTAGCATTAATCAGTATAAAAATCTTCTGTTAGATCATATTAGTCTTGAAACAGCATCTGCCGACACATTGGATCAATCTATTTGGCACTCTTTGATCGGTTCCGTTACGTAGTGAGGGTGGGGGGTCTGGGATGTGGCCTTGTGGGGCATTGGGACTGGAGGGGGGGGTTGGGGTTTGGGGCACCGGGGGGTTGGGGCTGCTTGGGCGGGGAGGACCCTGTCTTCGACCTGGGGAGGACCGGGGGGGTTCTGGGGGATATCTGCTAGGGGCGGCATGCGGGCCCTCGGGTGGTCGGTGGCGGCAGTCATGGGTCGCCGGTCGGTGACCCGGCTGTGCTGGGGTGGTTTCGGGGCGGGTGCCGGGGGCTTGGGACTCTGGGGGCGTGTCGTCCCCGGGCTTGGGCCTGGTGGGGATCGGGGATCGTGGGCTCTGGTGGGCGGGTCGCCGGGCATGGGCTGACTGGCGCTCTGGTGCCCGGCTCTGGCCGGGGGCCCTCGGCTCGCTGGTGGGTTGGGGGTTCATATGCTGGGGGGTGGGTGTCTGGGGGCGTGACTGGTGGCCGATGGGAGGGGGCGGGCAAACCCAGCCTGGGTGTCTAATGTGTTATGTGATGTGAAAGTTGTTAATATGAAGGGTGGGTGTAGTATTTCTTCTGGGGTGGGGATTGAGTGGATGTCCTTGATGATGGTCTTGGACTATGCTTGGCCGGTGTGCAGGCCCTGGTTGGGGCCTGTTCTTGGTGCTTCCTGGCTCTGTCGGCGGTTGGGCGGGCGCTCTTGGCCGTGTCGTCCATGTGGGATTTTGTGTCCTCTAGGGCGGCGGGCTGACTGCGGTTCGCAGGGGTCACGGCGGCCCTGGTGGGTGTGGGCTGTTGGTTCTGCTGTTGGCTGCCCTCGGGGCCGTGTCCCTCTCTGGTCTTGGCTCAATGGCCTGGCGGTCGGAGAGGTGTTTCTTTTTCCTCGCTCCTTGGGTGGACCTTGGCGAGCTGGGGGGGTACGCAGGGTCAGCGGGGGAGCTGACTCGCTGTGGGAGCACTGTTCCTGCAGATATTTTTCTCCCCATCCCTCAACACGCACCTCCGCCCTCTTCATCTTAAATTAATACATGTAGGGAATTTGAGTCTCGGGTGTGCTGCAATGGTTCTACATCTCTGTTGTTCAGAACACCTGGGACTCAATTTTATATACACTTTAGACATTCATTCATAAACTTCTTCATAAAAGTCACATATAGGGAATGGAGTGAGCACATTGTTATGGGTGGCGGGATGGCATCACTCTCACCCCATGCCTGTGCTCACTCAACATTATGCATTTAGACAATTAGGGCTTGGGTTAGAGTTGGAGTGGAGGGGAAACTGGTACAATGCCAGCCTTTGCTCCTTCTCTTTCCTTTTTAAGTACACTTTAGAACAACACTCACCAACAATACATTTGGGGACGGGGGTGTGTGTGTCGGGGTCTTGATTTGTTAATTTCAATTTTATTTATTTATGTATTTATTTATATATATATATATTATTTATTTATTTTTCTCTTACCCCCCTGGTTGCCTGGCGGACATTCTGGGGGTGGGCCGTCAGGGGTTGTGCTGGGGTGTGGGGGGGTTCGGGGCCTGCGGGTTTGCCGTGGGCGGGACTGGCAGTGCGCTCCCCCTGGGGCTGCTTGGGCTCGAGTGTCCTGCCCTGTCCTGCCGGCGGGGCGCGGGGTGGGCCGGATCTTGGATGTCTGCTACTCTCCACCCCAGAATGAATGGGCCTACCTCCTGGGTTTGGATGTGGGCTGCCCCATGTAGGGAGCAGGTACATGTCTTGGACCTGGGGGGTATAGAGTGTGCTTCGGGATTATGATTGGAGCGTGTCGTTATTGTTTGTCTTTCTATGACTGAGGGTGAGGATGAGGGTGGGTCTAAATGAGTGTGTCTGTGTATGAATGTTTAAGTGTCAGGCTGGGACTTGGACTGCCCCCTCTCTGATACTTCTAAGGCTACCTAGTGTCGCGCTCCTGCCACGTGGCCCCCTGGTGGGTGTTCCTCTGCCTGCGGGCGTGCTTGGGACCCTCACTATCTGGGGCTGGGCGCTTGGGCGTTGGTCGGCTCGGCCTGGTGGCTGCCTGGCGGGGCTCGGGTCCTCTGGTCCTGTCGGGTCTGGGCCTGAGGGGTGGGCGTCCCCGGTGCCCGAGCATCGGTGTCCGGCCCTGGGGCTACGTCGGTGCAGCGGGCTCTGGCGGGGGCCTGTGCATTTGTCGCTGTTGACCCCGGGGGGTCATTGTGTGTGGTCCCTGGTGGGGTTCGTCCGGTTCTTCCCCTTGGTCGGATCTGGGGAGTGGACGAGTGGCTCGTCCTGTTCGGGTGGTCCTGGGGACTCTGGGCTCGGGGTCCTTCCTGGGGTCTTGGGCTTTGATCGCCCTTTCGTCTGTCTCGGGCTTTGGGGGGACAGATCTCTGATACTTCACAATCGCTACTAAATGTTCTATTGGAGGAACCTTATTCACTTATGCATGCTCACAACCACACACAAATGGATGCAGGGATGTATATGTAGATATATGTAGATGGGTATATAAATGAATATAAATATATATGTATGTATACTGTATATATATTTGTAGGTATGGGTATGTTTATATATAGAAATCTAATGCAAGGTCATGAATATTATCAGTCTTTATGCTTGTATGTTTCGTTGCTGTGTTCTGTCATGTGCTTTGCAGGATTGTGGACGGAGGTTTGGTGTGTTTGCCTTGTGCTCTTTTTGTGGATAATTGTTGTTTTGTTGTCTCACTTTCTCTTTTCTTTCTTTCTCTCTATTTAAAAAAAAAAAAAATAATAATAATAATAATAATAAAAATAAATAAAATAAAAAAATAAAAAATACATATTGGAGTGAGAGGATGGCTATAAGGTGTGAAGGGAGGCCATCTATAAATGGAAAAAAAAAAAAAAAATCTTTGTTGTTAAGGTCTGTTTACAGATACAAATTTTAAAAAACTACGTATAAAACTTTGCGTGATTTTCAATCTGCAAGAATGAATTATGAGCAGATTTTTCTTCCTCTCAGCTGATCCAAAGATTAATTGTTGAAAGTATCTTTGAAATCTGTTCAGTGGTTTATGAGATATTTTGCTAACAGACAAACAGGACTGACTCCAACAAATTAGATCAAGTTTTAGACAAAAATGTTACACAATGTGTTACACTCAAAGTATGTGTTGAGTATGATGCTCAGCTACTACCACAACAACTCTCAGCTCAATATCTGTCAAACTGGTTGAGTTATAGTCATGTTGGTGTTTCCTAAAGACAGTTGGCTGTGGCGGCCATCTTTTATTAATTAAATTCAGGAGTTAATCAGTTTTACATGTATGTCCATTTACTAGTTTCTGAGAGATTCACTAAAATCTGTTCAATTGTCTCTGAGATATTTTGCTAACAGACAAATAACTGATTTCAATAGTTTATGGTAAAGTTTTAAACACATATTTTGTGTTATTAGACAGCACTCAAAGTAAAAGATGGAGGTCAGTCTCAGCTACTACCACACTGACATTTAACTCAATTCCTTTAAAATTTACTGATATAGAGTCATATTGTTGTGGCGGTCATCTTGATTCATGTTGACTTTAAAATAAATCAGTTGTAGAGGAACATCCAATGATTTTTTTTCATTAAGTGTTAAATAAAATCCCTATCATGATTCATGACATTACTGATAGTACAGAAAACACACACACACAAACAAACACACAAACACACACACACACACACACACACATCCCTCCTCCATCAGCAGGTGATAAACATGTCTGACCTCAGAGTCTCCAGTTTACATCGTGGACTTTCCAGAAAACCACACAGCTGTTTCACTCCTGAATCCTGCAGCTTGTTCTGACTCAGGTTCAGTTCTGTCAGATGGGAGGAGTTGGACTTCAGAGCTGAGCTCAGAGAAGAACAGCTGATCTGGGACAAACTGCATCTGATCAAACTGAATAAAGAATAAAACATGTACGTTTAGAAAACAAAACAAAACTTTTAAAGACTCTGAACTATGAAAAATAATGGCCCTCATTCACGAAAATGTTCGTATTTTTATCCTAAATTTCTCCTACTTTTGTTCGTACGAAGCGTTCGTACGAACATGCCACGTCAGATTCAACAAAGTCTTCTATCCACAGGAAACGTGTGTAAACGGGTTGCGTAAATTTAATACATAGTTCCCATGTGACGTCTTTCTGTGGGTTGTCCTTTTTGACCCTCCCACAGGTAGGCTAAGCAGCAGTTGGAGCGCGTTCTAATGGATGTCCATTTTTCACGTTGTTGTTTTTTGTTAATTTCTAATTAATTGCAATGGTTACTTCGTGTTGTGTCAGTGGGTGTTCCAGTCGGGTAGACGTTTGGGCAACGCGCAGGTTTCACTTAATCAAAAAAAAAGTAAACGTGAAGGATTTATCTCATCGGAGAAGCTGGACTGCAGCCCCCTCTCTCTGAGTCTGGCTCGGATCTGCTCTGGAAGACGTCGTCCTTTTGGCCGGTAAACAAAATATTCTACATAAATCATTTTGTGAAACTATGTCAGAACAATGTTAGAGTACAACTGTCTGTGTGTTAGAGCTGTTTTTTTTATTATTATTTAGCGACACCGTCTTGCATGCTGTGGCTAGCTTAGCATCTCGCTAACGGACAATGGCCTCCTCACGGTCCACCGGGACCGGCGGGGAGACCGTCCCAGTGGGAGAAGAGGACGGGAGCCAAGTCGTGCGGGCGACGCGTCGGTCCCATGGGACGTGCCCCCGCGGCCGCGACGGATCCACGCCGTCCGACCTGAGCTGGAGGGACCCTCCGCTCCAGTGCTAACAACATGCTAACTTCCAACACGGTAACACTCAAGTGCTGGTTCTGGTCCGTGTTCAACCTGGACTGTTTGTGCTGGCTGTGTGTTATTTTAGTTAAACCTTTTTTTAGCTGGTTAGATATGATTGAGACAGTTTACACATCTTTTTTGGATTTAAAGCTGTGAAGCTCTGCGCTGTGAAGCCGGTGTGCTGTGAAGCCGGTGTGCTGTGAAGCCGGTGTGCTGTGAAGCCGGTGTGCGCTCTTTGTAGTAATTAAATAATTAATGATATCGGAGTAACTACTTTGTGACAAGTTGTCTGATTCGTCTGCCATGATTTCTTTCTCAAACTCATTTAACTCGACCACTGCCAGTTTGCTCTTGTTCCTTGGTGAAGCTGTGGTAGCTCGTGTTTTTGTCCTTATAATTTGCTCTGGCTGTTCGCCATCTTTGCCTTCTCTGCCTTCTCTGCCTTCAGATGTGGTGCGGAAACCGGTTGGGGGCGTGTCTGGGAACTATGTATGAATCCCACCTGTTCTATCAACCTGTGCGTGGTCGCGGAGAGGTCATTTACATAATTCCCACCCCTCAAAACACCATATAAGGCCACGTTTCCTGCCTTTTGACAGCAGGAAGTGTCCATTCATTCTAAATCAAGAAGTAAAAAGAACTTCACGCGTTCGGAGATTGAAGTTCTGCTCTGCACCGCTACCCCCCACCCCCCACCCCCCCAAGTGTCGGATGGTCAAATATCTTTAATTTTAGTGTACTGTGTTACATTATAGTTTCACTTATTCAGAAGAGCTGTGGCGCACCGCTACCCCCCACCCCCTTGCAAGTGTCGGATGGTCAAATATCTTTAATTTTAGTGTACTGTGTTACATTATAGTTTCACTTATTCAGAAGAGCCGTGGCGCACCGCTACCCCCCACCCGCAAGTGTCGGATGGTCAAATATCTTTAATTTTAGTGTACTGTGTTACATTATAGTTTCACTTATTCAGAAGAGCTGTGGCGCACCGCTACCCCCCACCCCCCGCAAGTGTCGGATGGTCAAATATCTTTAATTTTAGTGTACTGTGTTACATTATAGTTTCACTTATTCAGAAGAGCTGTGGCGCACCGCTACCCCCCACCCCCCCACCCCCGCAAGTGTCGGATGTGTTTTTGAACAGAAGCATTTTAAAATGTCTCGAAACTACAGTTAACTTCATATTAATATTGTAGTGCATATGTTGTGTGTCCCGTGGGTCGTACAGTATCAGAAATCAAGAATAAATGGTTTGATCTGAAAATGGCTTCAAACAAACGTCTCGCCGCAGCACGGACAGGAGGTGGTCAAGGAATAGTCTGCGAGATGGATGGACAATAAATGCCACGCTGCAAGACGCGTGCCAACATGTTTTGCAGCACAAATGAGTCATGCGCGCTCCTCCTGGTCAGCGCGCAACCACATTCTGCAGGTTATATTTCGAATCAGATATAATAATCTATTGCTCCGATGGTGTTTGGCACAGCAGTCCAGCAATAGCATGAAAATCAGTCTTAATTCGTACTTGTTCTGCGGCGGTGTATGGGAATTTTATGTACCTGGGTGTTAATATGAGGAGCGGCTTTGATGACCAAGGGGAGCGCACGACTCACTGAAGCCTGCGCGACACACCAGACAAATTAAACTTAAAATTATAATTCTAATTCAAACAGAATAACCTATTGTCAAGAATAATTATGGTGCGTGATTTTTTTAAACCCAAAATATTTTCTAAATAACGAAATATGAAGTTATTCGTGGAGAAGATCCGTCTGGATGACAGCAGACTGACGCTCCTAAATTATACGACAGGTCCGGACCACTCGTAAATTTTGTTCGTATCTGAAAAAAATCGTAGGATACGAAAACATTGTTGAATGCCACAAATGATCCTAAATCACTCGTACGCACAGTTTAAGAACAAATCTGTGCGTACGAACGGTTCGTGAATGAGGGCCATTGATCCAACTGAAAATGTTTTAATGTTTCAAACTAAACTTTTTAATTGTAAGAGCCATTTATTCAAAGGAGTTGAAAACTTAATGCAAAATTTGTTGTTTTTACAGTTTGAGTTATTTATGTGAATAATTGTTTGTTAGTGTGTTAAAGAATAGGATAAACAACAACATATGTAGAATAGAATAGAATATATCTTTATTGGCATATTTGCACCAAGGTACAAAGTGTTGCAATTGGCGCACGCACCATCCTAAGAGGGACGTACGCACGGAAAACCGCAGCAGTATAAAACTGTGCCGCCAACAATCAGATATGGGAAAAAGGAACATACAGTCGGATAATTTTGGTATCCAAAAAATAATCTATCACATTTTGTCTTAGGACACTCTATGATAAATTCGAAAAAACTCTACCAGCTTTAGCACGAATAAAGACAAGACATGTTGCATTTGATGGCAAGCAGGAAGATAAGTCTGTAATCATTTCAGATAAGCACAGTCTGTAGATGGCCTCAGCTCGGCTCCATCTGAATGCACACAGAGACCTCTGGGGATGGGGGGCTGCGAGTTCTCAACAGCTTTCAGCTCCAGGAGAAGTTTGCAGTCAGCCTTCTTTTCAAGGTTGCTCAGAGTCCCGATTAGATTAGTCGCTTTATTTATTTTCAGGCCAGGCTACAGTGTACTTTTGACTGCAACCTTGAAGTCCATATGCTGTTCAGGTCCAAATCGCCGAATCATGTGAGGTTCCGAGCTACAAATCCCCATCTGTGCCCTGATGGAGCCCGGACGGCTGTAAACGAGTCCCAAAACGCACTGCAGGTCCGCGGCTGTCCACCGCTGCTCCCATCGTGCGGTTCAGCTCGTACAACAGCTGGGTCATTGAGGTCATAGCCCGGATCAAAGAATCTTGTTGAGCAGGAAGTCTCGCCAGCGCGTTGATCGCCGCGGTAGTCTTCCTCAGCTTCCAGTAGCAGAAACCTCCGCCAATGCCAAAAAACAGAGCAGCTGCCACCAATATTCCAATAATCCACAAATCTTCCACGTCTTCGACAGAAAGAACGGTCGGACACATTGGCTTCCACTCACTCCATGAGTCCATAGTGTATCCTATCGCATGCGTGTCGAAGGGGCAAGCCAGCTTTCCTGGTCCGGTGCGCTTCGTGTATGTTATATATTCCTATTATGTGCTGCATTCCCCCTTCCCATGGGCTCACCACCTGTGGGAGGGGCCAAAGGGGTCGGGTGCCGAGTGGTGGCCGAGGGCGGGGACCCTGGCGGTCTGATCCTCGGCTACAGAAGCTGGCCATTGGGACATGGAATGTCACCTCTCTGGTGGGGAAGGAGCCTGAGCTAGTGTGTGAGGTTGAGAGTTTCCGACTAGAAATAGTCGGACTCACCTCAACGCATGGCTCTGGCTCTGGAACCAGTTTCCTTGAGAGGGGTTGGACACTCTTCCACTCTGGAGTTGTCCCTGGTGAGAGGCGCCGAGCAGGAGTGGGCATACTGGTTGCCCCCCATCTTGGTGCCTGTACGTTGGGGTTCACCCCGGTGAACGAGAGGGTAGCCTCCCTTCGCCTACGTGTGGGGGGACGGGCTCTGACTGTTGTTTGTGCCTATGCACCAAACGGCAGCTCAGACTACCCACCCTTTTTGGAGTCCTTGGAGGGGGTATTGGAGAGTGCGCCTCCTGGGGACTCCCTTGTTCTACTGGGGGACTTCAACGCTCACGTGGGCAATGACAGTGAGACCTGGAGGGGTGTGGTTGGGAGGAACGGCCCCCCTGATCTGAACCAGAGTGGTGTTCTGTTATTGGACTTCTGTGCTCGTCATGGATTGTCCATAACAAACACCATGTTTAAGCATGCCAGCTGATTTGTATTGGATCATTTGATTTATGATCTGCAATGTTTTTATGTTTTTCGTGTTGTACTTCATTGTCTGTGTTGCCTGTTGCGTGTTTGTCCAGCACTTTGGTGTGGACTTGTTCCTGTTTAAAGTGCTTTATAAATAAAATGGTATGGTATGGTATGGTATGGTGCATAAGGGTGTCCATATGTGCTCTTGGCACCAGGACACCCTAGGTCGCAGTTCGATGATCGACTTTGTTGTCGTCTCATCTGATCTGCGGCCGCATGTCTTGGACACTCGGGTGAAGAGAGGGGCGGAGCTGTCAACTGACCACTACCTGGTGGTGAGTTGGCTCCGATGGTGGGGGAGGATGCCGGTCAGACCTGGCAGACCCAAACGTATTGTGAGGGTCTGCTGGGAACGTCTGGCAGAGTCTCCCGTAAGACGGAGCTTTAACTCCCACCTCCGGGAGAGCTTTGAACACGTTCCGAGGGAGGCGGGGGACATGGAGTCCGAGTGGGCCGTGTTCCGCGCCTCTATTGTCGAGGCAGCTTATCGGAGCTGTGGCCGCAAGGTTGTTGGTGCCTGTCGTGGTGGCAACCCTCGAACCCGGTGGTGGACACCGGCAGTGAGGGATGCTGTCAGGCTGAAGAAGGAGTCCTATTGGGCCTTTTTGGCTTGTGGGACCCCGGAAGCAGCTGATAGGTACCGGCAGTCCAAGCGGCATGCGGCTCGGGTGGTTGCTGAGGCAAAAACTCGGGCGTGGGAGGAGTTCGGAGAGGCCATGGAGAATGACTTCCGTACGGCTTCGAGGCGATTCTGGTCCACCATCCGGCGTCTCAGGGGGGGAAAGCGGTACGCGACCAACACCATTTATGGTGGGGATGGCGTGCTGTTGACCTCAACTCGGGATGTTGTGAGTCGGTGGGCGGAATACTTCGAAGACCTCCTCAATCCTACTGGCACGTCTTCCACTGAGGAAGCGGAGCCTGGGGACTTTGGGTCGGGTTCTCCGATCTCTGGTGCTGAGGTCGCCGAGGTGGTTAAAAAGCTCCGCGGTGGCAAGGCTCCGGGGGTGGATGAGATTCGCCCGGAGTTCCTTAGGGCTCTGGATGTTGTAGGGTTGTGTTGGCTTACGCGACTCTGCAATATCGCGTGGACATCGGGGGCAGTTCCCTTGGATTGGCAGACTGGGGTGGTGGTTCCCCTATTCAAAAAGGGGGACCGTAGGGTGTGTTCCAACTATAGGGGGATCACACTCTTAAGCCTCCCTGGTAAGGTCTATTCAGGGGTTCTGGAGAGGAGGGTCCGTCGGATAGTCGAACCTCGGATTCAGGAGGAGCAGTGTGGTTTTCGTCCTGGTCGTGGAACACTGGACCAGCTCTACACCCTCAGCAGGTCCTGGAGGGTGCGTGGGAGTTTGCCCAACCAGTTTACATGTGCTTTGTGGACTTGGAGAAGGCATTCGACCGCGTCCCTCGGGGGGTTCTGTGGGGGGTACTCCGGGAGTATGGGGTACCAGGCCCTTTGATAAGGGCTGTTAGGTCCCTGTACGACCGGTGTCAGAGCTTGGTCTGCATTGCCGGCAGTAAGTCAGGCTTGTTTCCGGTGAGAGTTGGACTCCTCCAAGGTTGCCCTTTGTCACAGATTCTGTTCATAACTTTTATGGACGACGACGACGACGACGACGACGACGTATCATATAAAACCAGTAGTGAATTCTGCTGTTCACAGTGAAGTGAATGCTCTGTTCCTGACACAAATCCACTCGTGAGTTCAGCTGACACTATATATGAAGCTTCAGCAGTCTGACACTAATTCTGTCTGCTTCTTCCAAAGTTACACACAACTGAGAACAACATCCCTCTGACATCTGGACTTCACTTTGCACCTTTGGAGACATATGATCACATTTTTTCACAGACACATTTACATATCTTTGGTTTGATGTTCAGATAAATCCCAAAAATCAAAGAAGTACAAAGATCAAACTGACGTAAAGAACTGAAAGTGAATTTAGTGAAAAACAAATAGTCATTTAAATCACCTGAGCTTCTCCAGTCTACAGTTTGGACTCTCCAGTCCAGCAGACAGAATCTTCACTCCTGAATCCTGCAGGTCATTGAGGCTCAGGTCCAGTTCTGTCAGATGGGAGGGGTTGGACTTCAGAGCAGAGGCCACGACTTCACAGTGAGTCTCTGAGAATCCACAGTTAAAGAGTCTGTCAGGAGGACACATAAAAAGAAAATGATTTCATCCTGATAAATGACCAGTTCTGTTCAGATTAGAAGAGAAACCAGTTGAACTCTTCCTGTTGGACTTTTTTCCTTCACTTCAGAGCTTTAGTTCATCTTCTCTGTTTGATGGGATGAAATATTTCTCATCAGTGTCTCTCGTAGCTGCAGCTTTGTTTTGCTGTCATTGGGGGGTGAAGGGAGGGGTCCTTGTTGATTATTGTCTTCAGTGTTTTCTGCAGGAACCAAAGCTGCTGGTTTGATTCCAGTCATGTCTCTCTCTGTCCTCTGTCCTGTTTATTAAACTATCAGAGTCCAGTAAAGACTGATGAGTCTGACATGAGACATCAGGAACTGGAGGAGTTTTTCCTCCAGGACATCAGCTGGGTGGAACATGTTGGAAATAATGGGACGGTGTGTTTGACTTGTGCTCTTTTTTGTGGATAT
>JBBPBX010037311.1:7770-20155 GCA_038048925.1 Garcialebias charrua | reverse complement strand
GTTCTGAGAACGTTATTTTTAGGTTACGGGAACGTTCCCTCCTAACGTTCTGAGAACGTTCTGGTGTGGAGTTTTCTCGTGGTTCTCAGAACGTTAGGTGAGAACGTTCTGCTAGAACTTTCTTAGAACATTCCATAAATTTTTATTATTATTATTATAATAATATGGATTCATACATTTTAGTGCAAATTATGAACAATCAAAATAGATTCAAAGTTATTTATTCATCTACTGAACAATGTTTTTAACCTCCCAGAGAGAACAATTGCAAACAAACAAAAGTACACTTGTGTTATATTATAACACAAGTGTACTTTTGTTTGTTTGCAATTGTTCTCTCTGGGAGGTTAAAAACATTGTTCAGTAGATGAATAAATAACTTTGAATCTATTTTGATTGTTCATGTTCAATGAATTGTTCAATGTAGTTTGGAATAGTTCACATTTTTAGTTTGGAAAAAATAAACATTTGAGTTTTCTTTCTTATAACAGTTATAAGAAAGAAAACTCAAATGTTTATTTTTTCCAAACTAAAAATGTGAACTATTCCAAACTACATTGTCCCTTTCTTTAAACTTAAAGCTCCACTGACATGATTTTTTAACTTTTCAAAAAATGGCACAACATATATAAATATTAAGATTGACCTCTGACCGTTTTTGCGAAAATAATGTTAAATGAATGAAAATTCCTCTCAAAAATTGTTTAAAATTAGCGCCGTTTTTTTAGACGGAAAATTCGGGTTTTCCGGTCACGTGTTTGTGACGTCAGATAAAGGAATTCCCTCCAACCGCACATTGAATACAATGGACAAATATATAAACGCATCCGTCGAATTTAGCCATCTAAAACTGTAGATATTAGCGATTTAGCTCCAGTTCGTGAAGCAGAAGTTATTTTGAGTGATAAAAAACAAGGAGCAATGTTTCATTTCTCCGTGTTGCTTGTTGTTATTTCAGGAAATGTTGCACATTCATGAATTGAGCACCAGATGTCAGCAAAGCTACCGTGAACTCTTACAGAGCTCTGTAATGGAGAAATATCTAAACGTATCCGTCGAATTTAGCCATTTAAAACATCAGATATTAGCGATTTGGCTTAAGTCCATGAAGTAGAAGTTATTTTGAGTGATAAAACACAAGGAGCAATGTTTCATTCCTCCGTGTTGGTTGTTTTTATTTCAGGAAAGGTTTCACATTCATGAAGTGAGCCCTTGGCTGACATCTGGTGCTCACTTCATGAATGTGCAACATTTCCTGAAATAAAAACAACCAACACGGAGAAATGAAACATTGCTCCTTGTGTTTTATCACTCAAAATAACTTCTACTTCATGGACTTAAGCCAAATCGCTAATATCTGATGTTTTAAATGGCTAAATTCGACGGATGCGTTTATATATTTCTACATAGTATTCAATGTGCGCTTGGAGCAAATTCCTTTATCTGACGTCACAAACACGTGACCGGAAAACCCGTATTTACCGTGTAAAAAAACAGCGCTAATTTTAAACTATTCTTGAGAGAAATTTTCATTCATTTAACATTATTTTAGCAAAAACGGTCAGGGGTCAATCTTAATATTTATATATGTTGTGCCATTTTTTGAAAAGTTAAAAAATCATGTCAGTGGAGCTTTAATTGTTGAATAAGAACAATCCTTTTCCAGAAAATCCTGGAGGAAAGTTAGTAGTTGAGCCAGGTCGCAAGCATAAGAAATGATGTTTCTTTCTGCGCACCAGGCTTCAAAGATGCGTCACTTTTGCGCGTATCTGTGTTGATCCAGCACGGGCATTTTGTATGGTTTTCACCACATTCTCAGGCAGGCCCGAAGCCATCAGCCTGTCCTTTTCAGCTAACAGGCTGGAATTAATTCCAGATCCTGGTCTAAACAACTGGGCTGTGACTTCCTGTGTGAGTCTTTGAGGGTCAACCAGGTTGGGGAGTGGGCCTCCACGTTGATGTGTTAACACACTTCCCTGATCGAGTCTCCTCGAAGACAGATGGAGTCTATTAAATTTATTGGATTGAGTCGGGACAGGAAAGCTACTGTTTCCCTCCAAAATAGGATTTATTGGATTGAAGGGCTGCTGCTTCTGTAAACGAGCAGATCTCCTGATTCCAATTGTTGTCCCACCCAGTGGGATACTGTTGCATGGGAACAAGTTTGAAGCAGCTTTGTGAGGAAAGTCACGTGCTGCTCTTTTACCGCTCGAGCGTTGTGTGTCCTTCATGAATAATAAAGGAGCAGCAGCAACGTGTGAACGTGGGGATGGTCCTTTGTGACCGGCAGACTCAAGATAATTTGTTGATAAGGAGCCCAGTTTCCTTTCAAAATCAGGAGGAAAATTCTGGTTCGACTCCGATCCTTTTACACACACAGTAACGTGATCACAGCCACTGCTTTGAGATTGTGAAAATTGTGTCTGCCTTGGGGCATCCGACGTACTCTCCTGTGGTGCGAACCTGTCAGGTGTTCGTCTGGTTAGTGTATTAGCCGGCCCCTTGCTCATAATGGAGCGGGGGCTGGGACACGTGCCCTTTCCCACCTGTCTCCGCGAAAGGTGTAGGGTCTGTTCATAGACACCTCTGGGTCTGTCTTCTGGAGACAGGTCCTGAGGCACCCTGATGGGGCTTATTGAAAAGGCTGAAACCCCATGAGCCGTGAGGGAGGGGGATGTGGCCCCCCCCTTTATGACGACTGACAGGCCAGAGAGGCCCGTACTATTGACATTATTATTATTTTTTTTTTTATTGTCAATAAAACAGGGATGTGCTGTTTTATGAGTTTTATTCGTGCTAACGTGTAACGACATACATGATTTGATGTCACTCACAGCAGGGAGAACATGGTTTGTACATGCAACAGAGTTATCAGCCATTTGTACTTTGCTACAAATAAAGTCTGAACAATGAGCGAACATCCCCCATTACCGCGTGGGCGGGAGGTCATCTAAAATGCAAACGTGGGCCTGGTTCATCAGGCATGTTTTAGACGAGTGTCCCGGCTCACCGAGGAGGACCTATGCCTGCTCGCTTGGCGTAGGACAAACCTATTTTTGCTCCATGTGTGCTTGGAGCGAGAATGGCTCTGCGGGGGTCTCTGCCGAGTTTCTTCCTCGTATGCTGTCCGCTTCTGCGGTGGCACACGCGTCATCTAGCGATGCCGCGGCTCTGCAGGTCTGCCTCCAGCAGGCTCTCTGAGGGGGGCGAAACTCCGACGAGGAATGCCCACCCAGAGGGCTTCAGCCTACTTGCGCCTTTGGTCCAGCTTGGTTTGGATTCGCTCCAAAGTCTGGCCAAAAAGTCCCTCCGCTTCTATCGAGTGGTGGAGAAAATGCACCTTTTGTCCCTCCGGTAAATCCGTCAACGTCATCCACAAGTGGCGGATCGCGATGACCACTTCCGCCATACCTCTGTCCTGAGCCACAGCAGCCGTCCCCATCATACGGAGAACGAAGTCTGTTGCTCTGCGGGCTTCGTCCAGTAATTCGGCAGCAGCTTGCTTATCCGAGGTTTCCTGCAGTTGTTGGAGTTTTTCTGAGAGGTAAGCCTGCATCATCGCGGACGCGTTCATGGCGCGCACCGTGAGTCCTTGAGCTCTGTAGCACTTCTCGAGAAGCGACGCTGAGGCTCTGCAAGCTTTGCTGGGGAGAGTCGGTTTTGTTCCTGATGACTTGGGAGCTAGGTGGGATGCTAGCGTGTCCTCAATCTGAGACGCGTTGGCTAATCCCACCTGATCCATGCCTTCCACGTTGAGGAATTGTGAGAGAGGAAGGAGCATGGGCGCTCGTGGCTGAGGCCAGGTGCGGGTTTGTTCCGTGAGGAAGTCTGGGAACACAGGCATCCTTTGCTTGCTGTTTTGAATAAAAATAGTTCCCCGCTAGTCTCGTGACCTGTTGGCGAGGCGGGGGTTCCGGCCAGGGGATGTTCAGCGCATCCGTTGCTCTGTGGCACAGGTCGAACAGGACCGGGATGGAGAAGTCCGTTTCAGGGAGCACAGGTACCGGGGTCCTGGAGAGGTCCTCTCCCGGATCCTCGATTTCAAGTTCTGGTTCCTCCGCTGAAAATTCGCCCGAGGCTGAGATGGAGATCTCGTCTTTATTCATCATCCCTCTGGTGTCGAACTCGACTGTTAGGTCCACCATGGGAGCAAGCGGGTCAGGGCTGTCGCCCCATGCGACGCACGTGCTGTCGTGTAGAGCCATGTGTTCGAGCTCTGGGGTTGGAGTGAGAGTTTCCGTGGTGTCTGGGTCCTTTGGACCAGCTGAGCTTCCCATGGCCTTAGCCATGAGGTCCACCCGATGCCGTAGCACAGCAGCCAGCATCTGGCTGCAGTGTGGGCAAGAATCGGGCGCGTCCAGAGCTTGTCTTGCATGAAATATACCCAGGCAGACTGGACAGGCCTCATGGGTGTCTATCGCTGCGAGGGAAAATCCACAGCCGCTGGGACAGACGTGCGAGGTTGGGCTCGCCGTCCCGTTGGTTTTCCTTTGAAGTTTTGTCTTTCGCTTTCCCTTCTCCGGAGGCATGTCCGAGATAAGGCGAGCGAGACCTTCCAGAATCCTTTTTCTTCGTTGTTCAAGTGTCTCCTCCGTCGTTTCGCTTTCGCTGGCTACCCGGCTAGGTATGTTAGCTGGGGTAGCGGTTGTGGCGTAGTTATAACCCCATTGAGCAAAGCAACCTGTAGAGAGAGGAGAGAAAAAAAAAATTGAGGTTATAGAAATGTGCTGGACTAGCTTTTGCTAGTCCAGAAAAGCAGTACGCAGGGAAAAATTCTCTGTGCGCTCTGTGCAGGGAGCGAGCTCACCTCAAGTTGAGCGATGGAGCAGCAGAGAAGTCCCGCGAAGAGAGGTAGTTCAGGTTTTGTGAGGTGAAGGGCAAAAAGAGACAGTTGGAGGGGCGTCAGTCGCCTAAGTACCTAAAGGGCTGTACCTCTGGTGCGGGGTGACGCCCCCTGCCATAAAAGGCGTGAATGTATTCCTTCAGGTAATCGCGCGGGGGCGCAATTCCCATAGCAAGTATGTTGCACCGAGAGACCGAACTGAAAGGGAACACCACAGATCATGATGGCCACGTTTCTGTAGGGTCCATCTCTAAAGTTTTCAATTTCAAGTTGTCCTGTTGAAGATATTCCCATCTGGGCTGTAATCTGCAGCTCCTTAAAAGTTACCTTTGTCTTCTTTTAGTCTGTGACGTGGGCTTTGGACACATTTTTTTTAAATTTCAGTCCAAGCAGTCTGCACTTTTTCAGACCTTTGACTTGAACTTGAACTTTGACTTGAACTTGAACTGATTTTCCTTTGTGTCTGTGACGTCACATGGCATGGACTCAGGTGGGCTTAGCAAAATTGGCTGTGACTTGTTACAGTAAAGGCTGGGGCAAAGCTCCGCGCTCGAGCGGTGCTCGCACGGCGCTCACACAACGGGGCGCCACGCTCGCGCCGAGCTCGCTCGAGCGCGGAGCTTTGCCCCAGCCTTAAGTGGCTGCTCCAGATTTGAGTTTGGACTTCAGATCAAGACATAATTACATATGCATTACTGATTTATTGCCTGCAGCTGAAGGTCCATTAAGTTTAGTTGGTTGTTGTTTCAGCACTTTCTGAAACAAAACGCTGTCCTCCACACAGTTCAACAGGTGTGCACACTGTGTGACATCCACTCACAAGAAGATAAACAGAATAAAAAATGAATAAGAGAAATGTGTGGGCTGCGGGGCTAGCGCTCCCTGATTTTTTATTTTTAGATCTTTTTATTTTTATTAACAACATATAAACACAGAACACCGCTGTGGTTAAGCTGCCAGCTCTCGTTTTTTTATGACCTGTCAATCAATCTAGTAGGCGTGTCAGCAAATGACCAGTCGGCAAACTTAATTTGTCCCGAAGGTAAACACCCCTTGCCTGCAGAGCTGGCTGCAGCCGCTCAGGGTAAACGCTCGAGTATGAAGTCTCAACCAGACAGTGCGCACTGTTTCCGAGCAGACTGAGGTCTGTGGGAGCCTTTAGTGCTGCTTACCCAAACAACAGCAATATTAATGGTAAGTGGGGGTGATATTTCAAGCTTCCCCTCCTGATGTTCAGAACCTTGGTTTCCTTGATGTGTTCTCATACTTAAGGAGAGCTTGTTCTTCAATTCAGTTCAGTTCAGTTTATTTATACAGCGCCAATTCTGAACCTGGTTCAGTGGGTGGCTGGTCCCACACATGAACATGGACACACGTTGGACCTGGTTCTCTCTCACGGCTTGTCTGTGACCGACCTGGAACTTTATGATAATGTTATTTCTGACCATAGGCCTGTTTTATTTGATGTTGATTTGTCCTGTGCTCCAGTTAAATCCTGCGCTCCTGCCCAGTGACGTAGAGTTTTTAACTCTTTAACTTCTGATCAGTTCTCTACTGCCTTTGAACAGCTTTGTGCTCCCTCTGACTCTGCTGCTGACACCGAACAGCTGAGCTCCTGGTTTGACTCCTCCTGTTAAACAATTTTTGACTCTGTGGCTCCATCTAAACTGGTACGGCCTAAAGCCAGATCTGAACCCTGGTTCAATGAAAAAACTCTTGCAGCCAGACAGGAGTGCCGCAGAGCTGAACGGAGATGGGAAAAGGATAAACTGGAGTTTTCGTTTCACATTTTAAAGAACTGTCAACATCAGTACCAGAACATTGTTAAAGAGGCCAAAAAACAATACTTGTCAGATATTATTGTGTCCAATCACAACAACCCGCGTGTCCTTTTTAAAACTATTGACTCTGTCCTGAAGGCCCCACAACCTGTCAGTCTGGAAACCTCTACAGAACTCTATAATGACTTCCTGCAGTTTTTTATAAATAAGGTTGTCACTACAAGGGCCCTTATTTCAGTCCCTGCTTTTGACCCCTCCTGCTTGGTCCCCTGCCTGGTTGTGTTCGATAGATTTGAACCAGTGACACTGACCCTTTTAGAGGATGTGGTCGGCCATATTAAGCCATCAGGTTCCCCTCGTGACCTTGTCCCCCCTCGTCTGTTAAAAGAGGTTTTTTTCCAGCATCAGGCAGGTGATCCTTGCTGTTATCAATAGCAGTCTGTCCTCAGGTGTTGTGCCAATAAGTTTTAAACATGCCACCGCATGTGCAGCCCCTGCTTAAAAAGCCCAGCCTAGACCAAACTGTCTTGGCTAATTTTAGGCCCGTTTCCAAGCTGCCTTTTATTTCAAAAATTTTAGAAAAAAATGTGTATTCACAGGTGAAATGTTTTCTGGATGAGCACAATATCCTGGAGGTTTTTCAGTCTGGCTTCAAAATTCACCACAGCACAGAATCAGCTCTAGTCAGAGTTTTTAATGACATTTTTATGGCCAATGATTCTGGTAAACATGTGGTTCTTGTCCTGCTCGACCTAACTGCTGCCTTTAATACTGTGGACCATAACATTTTAATATCACGTTTACAGCACCAAGTGGGTATCTGTGGTACTGCACTGAACTGGTTTAGGTCCTATCTGACAGACAGAACCATGTCTGTGAACATACTGTAGCTGGTTCTGAATCCTCCACTGCTCCTCTGTGTTTTGGGGTTCCACAGGGCTCTATTTTACTTGTAGGTCCCCTGCTTTCCTCCCTTTACCTTCTTCCATTGGGATCAATCCTGAGAATGCATGGGATATTTTTTCACTGTTACGCTGATGATAGTCAGATCTATATGCCACTAAAAAAGAAAGATGCCTCCTCAGTCAGGCCACTTCTGTTGTGTCTTGAAGACATCAAAGCTTGGATATCTTTAAACTTCTTAAATTTTAATGAAAGGAAAACAGAAGTGATGGTGTTTGGTCCTAAAGGCTCTTGTGAAACTTGCCCTGTTGATCTAGGCCCTCTGGCACCACATGTAAAGAAAACAGTTTCTAACTTGGGTTTTAAAATGGACAGTGATTTTAAATTAGATTCCCAGATTGGAGCGGTGGTCAAGACCAGTTTTTATCACCTCAGACAGCTGGCTAAGGTAAAGCCCATCCTTACAAAACAGAGCTGGGAACAGTAATCCATGCTTTCATCACCTCTCGGCTGGATTACTGTAACGCTCTTTACCTTGGAGTCAGCCAGTCCTCCCTCAGACGTCTCCAGTTGGTCCAGAACGCTGCTGCTCGCTTCTAACTGGAGTTCATAAGAGGGAGCACATCACCCCCACTCTGGCTTCACTCCACTGGCTGCCTGTTCATTTTAGAGTTCATTTAAAGTTATTTTACTTGTTTTTAAAAGTTTAAATGGTCTTGCTCCATCCTACCTCTCTGAGCTGCTTCACCCATACTCTCCTGCTCGGTGCCTCAGATCAGCTGATCAGCTGCTTCTGGAGGTGCCGAGGTCCAAACGGAGGCTCAGAGGAGACATAACTTTTTCTGTTGCTGCTCCAAGTCTGTGGAACGATCTCCCTTTTCCATCAGACAAGCTCCTTCACTGTCCAGTTTTAATACTCTTTTATAAACACTTTTCTACTCCCTGGATTTTAGCACAGACTGAATTTTGCTCTGCACTGTTTTTATTGATCTTAATGTTTGAACAACCATTTTATTTTTTGTGTTTAAATGTTCTTGATTTTATATGTAAAGCACTTTGTTGCAGCTGTGGTTGTTTTAAAGGGCTTTATAAATAAAGTATTATCATTATTATAATTCAGTTCAGTTTATTTATATAGTGCCAATTGACAAGAAACATTGTCCCAGGGCATTGCAAAAAAACATTCATAGATTTTATAAAATACCAATAAGTATAGTTATTTATCTAAGGAAGTCAGCAGATTGTGTCAAGTCTCCACTTGGTTGCAGTCTCCTATCCTGAGCATGCCCACTGGCGACAGTGGAGAGAAAAAAAACAGTTTTAACTGGGAAAAGTGCATTGGGATGAAACTAACCACTGCAGTGTCATCTGCTGATTTTATCTGGACTTGGCAGTGCAGTCACGTGTCAGCAGCATCAATGGGGGGGGGGGAGGAAGCAGGTTTCAGTTTGATGGTACTGGATTGACTGCAGCTTACCTTTAAGGAAGTCATGTATCCAGTTACAGAAGGGACAGTATTTTTGCCCTGTATGCGTGTGCATCTCTGTGTTTGTTTGGAGTGTTAGCAAAAGAGTGCACAAACCACTGGACACATTTCATGGAAACTCTTAGAAAATAATTGTTGGAGGAACATCTATAACAGATTAATTGTTGAATTCAACTCCATTCCAGATGGCTGCCACAGCTAATTGATTTTAATAAACACAAACATGTCTAGAACTTGGTCAGATTTACAGATGATAAGCTAAAGCTGGTGTGGTTGTAGCTGAAAGTGATTCTGTAAAATTCTGATATGAAAGGTGGTGGGCACTATGCATTCTTTCAAGGACTGTTGGGCATATCATTTTAGAAGTTTCTCTGAGAATTCTATTTAACTTCTCTCATTTTAATTACTGTATTTTCTGCCGTACACATCACACCATCCTGTAAGTCGCATCAGTCCAATATGTCTAATAAAGTGGAAAAATCCATAAATATGTCACTTCGGCGTATAAGTTGCAGGGTATGTCATGGTTAGTGGCCCCTGTTTGTCTTCCCCTGCTTTGTAATGGCTATCACCCATCTCCAGCTCAAGACTACTCCTTCCAAGCCACGCCTCCCTTGTTTCTCACAGCTATCAGCCCTGATTCCACTCACCTGTTCAGCTCATCTAGTTCACCTGCTCTGCTCCCTTTATAAGCATCATTCTCACTCTCCACCAGTGCTAAATTATTACACCACTCATGGTCACTGATAGTAAAGCCATTCATAGTTTCTTGTGCCTTTGCCTTGCCTTGTACCCTCGCCTGTTTTTGGAGTCCTTGCCTTGCCTTCTCTGGATTTTTCTGCATATCAGACCACGGTAACGACCCTTGCTCTCCCTTGACTCCCCTTTGGATTACGTTTTGGCTCTGGTTTCTCATCTCTGCTTCCCCATGTTTAACCTTTGCTCTGACTACTGGACCACAAATCTGGATTGCCCCACCACAGACCACGAACATCCTGCTCCACTGCTGCAGACAACAGCACCTGCCACGTACAGACTTAGAAGATTGGACTCCCACCTGGACCATGACCATTCTATCCAGCAACCAGCAGCAAAAATAAATAAAAACGGTTCTTTTTGTACTCCTCCTGTGTCTGGCTTATTAAGAATCCAAAAACCCATTCTTGACAGGGCATACAATTTATGCAAAATACCACGACTTATAGGGCAAAAATAAAATAAAAAAATACAGTAGTTAAATTGAGATTTTTTTAAAGCAAATATAAAAAAGCCTGAATATTTTCATAATTTAAGTCAGATACCAAAAAGAGCAGAGTTAAGGATTCATGCTCAACGATTCAAGTTTTCGCCTTACACAGGTACAGGTACTACATTACTATGTGTTACTGATGTTACTGAAGACATAGTTGATATGTGTCATTAGGGACATCTGTTATCATTATGCTTCAATTTTATTTAGTATATTGTTATGAATGTCATTTTTGTTGATTTTCCAACAGGACATGGATGGGTGACAACAGAGCATTATTCAGGTTCAGACCAGCAAACTTAGACTGGAATTAGACATAGTCTCATCAGATCTTTGCATGTACTGGACCAATACATGTATCTCACTTTGTATCCACTGATGGGGTTTATTACTACAAAACAAGGTTTGGAGTGGGGGACACTGTTCACTGCAGGGAGGGGCACTTTAAAATGCCTGGCATGAAAATGGTTTTGAAAATATGCAAAAGCAATCATTATGACTGTTAGGCTGATTGGTGACTCTAAATTGACCCTAGGTGTGAGTGTGAGAGTGGATGGTTGTTTGGTGTGAGTGAGACAGGTCCCTCTAGTAAATGAGTCCCTGTGACTCAACGAGGCTAGCCTGTATAAATAAAGGTTGAATGAATGACAAAGCAGAAGCCCATAATGGCATCTACGCTATATAGCCCAGAAATGTGTGCTGTGCTCCTGCTACAAAATGTCAGAGTATTGATGCTGATCATATGCTTCTCTTCAATCATTTCCAGCAGCTCTTTTCAGCAATATGATGTAAACCAAAACTCATCTCAGACTGGGGTTTGTTGGGTGAGGTTAAAGCTGATTTATAGTGAAGTCAGGACTGTTCCCATGCTTTGCTACGAACTGATCTCTATCACTGCAAGAGCTTGACCAACAAAGCTTTCAGTTTGATATCAGAACAAGTCTCTATTGCACACAGAGCAAAACCAGAGTTAACTCCCATCACAACTTCAGCAAACTGAAATGTGATTCAGCAGAAAAGTTAATCTGTGACTTTTTAACCTTTGAAAGAGTGAAATGTAAAAACATTTACATACTTCAGAGAATATTTATTGCACCAGACAAAAAAACTCTCAAATGGTCAAAAGATTAGTTTTTACTATTTCTGCTCTAATTCATCAAATTTTGCTACAGTTAAAGGACAGATACGGTAAGTTATTGAAATTTGCACTCGTGATCCTTGGCGTTTTTATATATTAGCTCAGCTGTTACACACACTGAAATGCTGAACACAATAAGTGCTATAGTATAACATATACATTTCCCATCATGCTCACTATCAGGTCAGAGTCAGAGTCAGAGAATCTTTATTGTCATTTGCACCGCATGTGGTACATGTGATGAAACGAGATTATGTACACAGGGTCCCAGTTACATCCAACAATCAAATGTAAGCGAAAAACAGTAATAACATCTAGGATATAACTAAGAAAAACATCAACTAGAAATACACTAAGCACAAATGTTATAGAAAAACATCATTACAAACAGCAGCACGAACACGAGTCTGTATGAGCAGATGGTCACAGATGAACACTTTCTTTTCCATAAGGATGCAATAACTGAATTACCACATTAGTTACTACCAACAAAATATCATAACAGAACAGATGAGAGCTACATTTTCGACATTACAATATAACAGTCCCCTGCAGAGGTCTGTGGCAACTGATGTCTCTCAGTTGAAGATGGGATGTTGAGGTGTCTGTGTGTGTACATGCTATAGGGACCAATATGTTTTTATGATGAAGTGAGGTACTTGTAGGAAACTAAGGCTTACCACAACTGTCTACCAAACAGTAACACATACACATCAAACAATACACTGTGGAGTTTTAGTTTGAGTATCACTGTTTGTCAGAGCTACTTATTTCTGGAGTATATAAATAGTTGTTGTCATGTAATTAAAACCCTAACGAGTGGGACTCTGGCTCATCACCAGAAAAGTATGGTTTTTGTTCCTTCCCTCAGTAATTTTATCACAATCACTGTACACTCAGCATGTGGGTATGATGAATGTAGTGCTTTCAAACCAATTTACATAATCTTTATTTTTAATTAAATGCATTTTTTTGTGACACCCCC
>JBBPBX010037310.1:0-26972 GCA_038048925.1 Garcialebias charrua | reverse complement strand
ACGGAGCTGGAAAAAGCTGGTCTTGACAACAGAACTGATCTGTTTATCAAGCTTTAAGTTGGAGTCAAGCTGCACTCCAAGATTTCTGACCACCGGGTTGAAGTGGGGGAGGGGAAAACCAACACTGGGACTGGGAAGGATGTTGCTGGTGTCACCAGGTGCACCAAATAAAATGCATTCAGTTTTATCTGTGTTTAGGTGGAGGAAGTTTTGAGAGAGCCAGTGCTTAATGTCATTTAAGCAGTTGACAAGAGTGTTTGAACTGGGTGAGGGGTTGGGAGTGACTGGCAGATAGATTTGTAAATCGTCTGCATACATGTGAAAAGACAGGTTATGACGTGCAATGATTGATCCTAATGGCAGCATGTAAAGAGAGAAGAGGACTGGCCCTAGAATAGCATGTAAAGAGAGAAGAGGACTGGCCCTAGAATAGATCCCTGTGGTACGCCAGAGGTCAGAGGGGTTGATGAAGAGGAGGACAGATCGCCTATCATGACAGAAAAAGTTCTCCCAGACAGGATGATGGATGGGTGGATGGATGGATGAATGTGTGGATGGATGGATGGATGGATGGGTGGGTTAGAACCCATCAGAACAATTTAAACACCATGTGGACATCCGTTTTGTAAACAAACCTCCTCCTCAACCAAATCATTATCGATTTTGGAACAAGGGCAGATAAAATAATGTTCTTCATGGCAGCTTATCTTTTTAAGGGGTCACTAGAAAAACTCGGGGTGATTTACTTTGATCCATTTTCCTAAAAATTGTCTCAAAACGCATCGACAAAAATTAAAATCTCGTCACAGCAGTTTGAGAAGAAAATGGCAGCAGTTGCTGACGACATGTCAACATCCCTGTGTGTTCACCTACCTTCATGAGAACAACAGTTTTTTGGTCGTTGACTTGAAAAATCTGCAGGTCCTGCACCCATCCATTTGTGAATTGAAGATGACTTTCCAGAGATTTATAATTCCTGACCTGCCCACATGTGTAGGCACTCAGACCGCACACAAGGTAGCTTACTATTTCGGGAAATGGAAGCTGCGGTAGCTCGTTGAAATCACCGGCCCACTGCCTGTGCTTTTATACTGAAGTGGGTGGAGCATCACCAGGGGTTGCTAGGTGAGGGGCTGGACTCAGGTTGGGGTGGGTTGTCCTGGCGCTTGTGACATCACAAGCGCCAGGATTTGAAAACGAGACATTTATATCACTGAAAAATAAATATACTTAGAGTAAATATACCACTGGGTGCATTTTTTTTGGCCCTAGGACTGTTTTTTTAAGAAGTACATAACCAAAGTTGAGTAAAAAAACCATTAAAAAGTGAATTTTGCTTCTTTGGTCCCCTTTAAAGATAAAAATGGAAATATAATTTATGATGAGGGAAAAGTAAACAGTGTTTTTAAATATTTCTATAAAACTCTATACACTCCACAAATAAATCCATCTAATGAGGATATTAATGAATTCTTGGAGAGAGTAACACTTCCAAAACTAGATATTATTCAATCATCAAAACTAGATTCACCATTAACACCAGATGAGATCCATGAAGCAATTAAAAGCATGCCTAATAAGAAATCTCCAAGTCTTGATGGATATCCAATAGAATTCTATAAAAAATTCTGGGACATATTGGAACTGATATTTTACAGAATGCTACTTGAGTCAGAAGAAAATGGCAGGCTACCAACACACATGAATTCAGCCAACATTAGTCTCCTATTAAAACCAGGCAAAGACCCAGTATTACCTACCAGTTATTGTCCAATCTCTCTTATTAATGTTGATGTTAAAATAATTTGTAAAGTCTTATCTAAAAGACTAGATAAGATAACTCCTGTTATTATACATCCAGACCAAACCGGATTCATAAAAGGAAGACACTCGAACACAAACACTCGTAGATTATATAATGTAATAGAGTATTCGTATTTAAAAAATACTGAAACAGCTATTTTTTCTTTAGATGCAGAAAAAGCATTCGATAGAGTAAATTGGATTTTCTCATTTGCTACGTTAAATATATTTGGATTTGGGAACTACTTCATTAACTGTTTAAAAATATTATATAGCTCACCAACAATGTGCGTCAGGACAAATAATCAAATATCTTCCAGCTTCTGTCTACAGAGGGGCACCAGGCAAGGTTGCCCACTTTCACCAGCATTATTTGCTATTTTTATTGAACCTTTAGCAACAGCAATCAGGCAAAGTGCTGATATTAAAGGCATACACTGTAAAAACATAGAACATAAAATTGGTATTTATACTGACAATGGGCCTCATGCACAAACCGTTAGTACGCAGATATGTGCTTATCCTGTGCGTACGAGCAATTAAGGATCATTTGTGGCATCCAACAATGTTTTCGTATCCTAAGATTTTTTTCAGATACGAACAAAATGTACGTGTGGTCTGGACCTGTCGTATATTTTACGAGCAGTCGGTCCGCCGTTATCCAGATGGATTTCCATCACTAATCACTTATATTTCGTTATTTAGAAAATATTCTGAGTTTAAAAAGAATTAAATGCAACGACACAAATTTGTTAAATTAAAAGAAAGCGGCTTCAAACCCCCCCCGCGCCCCACTCGACCACCGTGCGCCCCCGCGCGTGGTGTGGCACACGCCCCCCCACCCCGTGCCAACAGTGGGCACGGGGTCCCCCCGCGCCAGTGTCGGCATGCCCCCCCCCACGCCGCGCGACTGTCGAGCAGACACACACACACGCACACACACACACACACACACACAGCACCGCAGAGAGAGGGGAGAACAAAGCGAAACCAGCTTATTCATTCGTTTCATGTCATTTTTTATTTAAGCTGCCTGTTGACTGCGGGCGCACTGTCATCTGAGTGTGGATCATCGCGCGTCTTGCAGTAAGTCTGCTCCATCTCGCAGACTGTCCACCTGTCGTGCTGCGGCGAGACGTTTGTTTGAAGCCATTTTCAGATCAAACCATTTATTCTTGATTTCTGATACTGTACGACCCACGGGACACACAGTATATGCACTACAATATTAATATGAAGTTAACTGTAGTTTCGAGACATTTTAAAATGCCTCTGTTCAAAAACACATCCGACACTTGCGGGGGGTGGGGGTGGGGGGGTAGCGGTGCGCTCTTCTGAATAAGTGAAACTAAATGTAACACAGTACACTAAAATTAGAGATATTTGACCATCCGACACCTGCGGGGGGGTGGGGGGTGGGGGGGTAGCCACAGCGCCACTGAGAGCAGAACTCCGAACGCGTGAAGTTCTCCTTTGAGATTGAATGAATGGACACTTCCTGCTGTCAGAAGGCAGGAAGCGTGGCCTTATATGGTGTTTTGAGGGGTGGAAAGTATGTAAATTACCTTCCCGCGAGCACGCGCAGGTGAGTAGAGCAGGTGGAATTCATCACCTTTAAGCAGCCCGTTTACACGCTTTTCCTGTGGATAGAAGACTTTGTTGGTTCTGACGTGGCATGTTCGTACGAACGCTTCGTACGAACAAAAGTAGGAGAAATTTAGGATAAGAATAAGAACATTTTCGTGCATGAGGGCCATTGTTTTACTTTTTCTTCAGAACTCAGGAAACTAAATATCTGATGTTATCAAATTAATAAACTCATTCTCAAAAGTTTCTGATTATTCTATAAATTGGTCAAAATCTACAGTTCTTCCAACAAATTGCGTGTTTAATAATTCTCCCAATGAAAGACTACAATCAGGTAACATTACATATTTGGGTATTAATATCTCTCCTAAATTGGAAGACTTACTAAAATTGAATCATATCCCACTATTAAAGAAAATTGAAGACGATCTTATTAGATGCTTCCTGGCTCTGTCGGCGGTTAGGAGGGCGCTCTTGGCCGTATCGTCCATGTGGGATCTTGTGTCCTCTTGGGCGGCGGGCTGACTGCGGTTCGTAGGGGTCTTGGCGGCCCTGGTGGATGTGGGCTGTTGGTTCTGCTGTTGGCGGCCCTCGGGGCCGTGTCCCTCTCTGGTCTATGGCTCAATGGCCTGGCGGTCGGAGAGGTGTTTTTTTTTGCCTCGCTCCTTGGGTGGACCTTGGCGAACTGGGGGGGGGGGTATGTAGGGTCAGCGGGGGAGCTGACTCGCTGCGGGAGCATTGTTCCTGCAGATATTTTCTCCCCATCCCTCACCACGCACCTCCGCCCTCTTCATCTCAAATTAATACATGTAGGGATTTTGAGACTCAGGTGTGCTACAACGTTTTTACATCTCTGTTGTTCAGAACCACCTGGAACTCAATTTTATTATACACTTCAGACATACACTCATAAACATCCTCAAAAAAATTCACATATGGGAATTGGGGTGAGCACTATGGTTATGAGTGGCGGGATGACATCACTCTCGCCCCTCGTGCCTATGCTCACTCACAATTATGCATTTAGACAGTAAGAGCCTGGGTTAGAGTTGGAGTGGAGAGGAAACTGGCATAATGCCAGCCTTTGCTCCTTCTCTTTCCTTTTTAAGTGCACTTTACAACAACACACACCAACAGCACATTTGGGGACGGGGGTGTGTGTGTCGGGGTCTAGATTTGTTAATTTCAATTTTATTTATTTATTTATTTATATATATATATATATATATATATATATATATATATATATATATATATATATATATATATATATATATATATATATATATATATATACATATATATATCCATCCATCCATCCATCCATCTTCTTCCGCTTATCCGGGGTCGGGTCGCGGGGGCCCAGACTTCCCTCTCCCCAGCCACTTGGAGCAGCTCCGCCGGGGGAATCCCAAGGCGTTCCCAGGCCAGCCGAGAAACAAAGTCCCTCCAGCACGTCCTAGGTCTTCCTCTGGGTCTCCTCCCAGATATATATATAATTTATTTATTAATTTTTCTCTAACCCCCCTGGTTGCCTGGCGGACTTTCTGGGGATGGGCCGTCGGGGGTTGTCCTGGACTATGGGGGGTTCGGGGCCTGGGGGTTCGCCGTCGGTGGGGCTGGCATTGTGCTCTCGCTGGGACTGCTTGGGCTCGGGTGTCCTGTCCCGTCTGTAGGGCGGGGGTTGGGCAGGATCTTGGATGTTGGCTACTCTCCACCCCAGAATGAATGGGCCTACCTTCTGGGCTTGGGTGTGGACTACCCCATGTAGGGGGAAGGTACATGTCTTGGGCCTAGGGGGTATAGAGGGTGCATCAGGATTATGAATGGAACGTATCGTTATTGTTTGTCTTTGTGTGAGTAAGGATGAGGGTGGGTCTGAGTGAGTGTGTCTGTGTATGAATGTCTAATTGTCAGGACTGCCCCCTCTGTTATATCTGAGGCTACTTGGCATCACGCTTCTGCCACGTGGCCACCGGGTAGTTGTCCCTCTGCCTGCAGGCGTGCTGGGGGCCCTTGCTGTCGCTTTCGGGGGTTGGGCGCTTGGGCGTGTGTCGGCTCGGCCTGGTGGGGCTCGGGTCCTCTGGTCCTATCGGGTCTGGGCCTGAGGGGTGGGCGTCCCCGGTGCCCAGGCCCCGTGCCGGGCCTGGGGCTACGTCAGTGCAGCGGGCTCTTGCAACGGGCTCCGGCGGGGGCCTGTGGGTTTGTCGCTGTTGGCCTCCCGGGGGTCATTGTGTGTAGTCGCTGGTGGAGCTCGTCCGGTTCTCCCCCTTGGTCAGATCTGGGGAGAGGGTGAGTGGCTCGTCCTGTTCGGGTGGCCCTGGGGACTCTGGGCTCGGGGTCCTTCTTGGGGTCTTGGGCTTTGATCGCCCCTTCGTCTGCCTCGGGCCTTGGGGGACGGATCTCTGATGCTTCACGGTCGCTACTGGATGTTCTATTGGAGGAACCTTATTCACTTATGCATGCTCACAGCCACACACAAATGGATGTAGGGATGTATATGTAGATATCATGTGCAGATATGTAGATGGATATGCGATATGAATGTATATATATGTATACTGTATATATATTTGTAGGTATGGGTATGTTTTTTTATGGAAATCTACTGCAATGTCATGAATATTATTAGTCTGTATGCATGTGTGTTTCGTTGCTGTGTTCTGTCATGTGCTTTGCAGGATTGTGGACAGAGGTTGGATGTGTTGGCCTTGTGCTCTTTTTGTGGATAATTGTTGTGTTTTGTTGTCTTACTTTCTATCTTTCCTTTCTCTCTATTAAAAAAATCATATCGGTGTGAGAGGATGGCTGTAAGGTGAGAAGGGAGGCCATCTATAAAAGGAAAAAATAAATAAATAAATAACCGGTTTAGACTTATCAAATTTGCTATGCAGGGTGTAACACAAAGAGATGTTGTCATGATTTATATCAATCTCCTTAGCTTGTAAAAAGGACACCACTTGCTCTTCCAAAGTCCATTGCTCCTGTGGAGATGCATCCTCAGTAGTTTCTTAACCAGAAGTAACTTTTGCAAATGAACGTTTTATCTCCAGTCCAGTTACAACAAGATTGTCTTGTCTTGAGATCTGTTCCATGTCATCAATCCTTTGTTCGAGTATCTAAATATGCTTGTATTTCATGAGGATCTGAAATGTTTTATTTTTTACGATTTTCCAACAAAGTGAAATCAACATCATTATTGTTTAAAAGAGATGGGTGAACTGGAGATTGAGGAACTGTTTGACTGATATTTATGTGAGATATATCTAAATCTTTCATGTTTTCCATAGTTCAGCCAAAGGAATTTAATTTCTTTTTCTCTTCTTCCCAACTAGGTTTTAAAATCTCTTGACATGGATGATTTTCATTATGACCTTTTAAATGACACCAGTAAGTGGAAAGTATTTGTAATCTTCTAAGCTGAAGTGGCATTTCTCCCATTTCTACCAGTAAAGCTGATGTTGGAGTTGTTCTGATGGCACCTGTACATAATCTCAAGGCTTGATGCTGGATGTTATCTAATTGTTTGAGTAGTGTAACTGATGCTGATCCAAATGATATACTGTCATAATCAAATAAGGACAGAATTAAACCTGTGTATATTGATTTCAGTGCTTTCCTCTCAGCTCCCCACTCACTCCCCACCAAACAACTTAGTGCATTTAATACTCTCTTACATTTATCGATTACGTTTTGAATATGCACTTTCCAAGTAAGTTTTTCATCTAACCATAGTCCCAAAAACTTAAATTGCTTTACCCTTTCCAAATCATGATTATATATTTGCAGTTTTAGAATTTCATACACGTTTTTCCTTGTAAAAAACAAAGTCTTTGTTTTATCTATAGAAATTTTGAATCACCATTTAAAGGACCAGTCTTCTATTGTATTAATTGCTTCTTGTGTCTTTTTTACAAATTTTAAGAATTTTCCCCTCTTTCAAATTGCCCCATCATCAGCAAAAAGGAAAATCCCATTCCATTCTCCAAACTTTCAAACATCATTAATCATAATGGAGAAAAAAACGACACAACAGTGGTAGGTCTCATCAGCAACAACGATGAGACGGACTACAGGAACGAGGTGAGCCGCTTGGCCTTGTGGTGCGGACACAACAATCTCACTCTCAACGTGGAGAAGACAAAGGAGATTGTTGTGGACTTCAGGAAGAGGGATGCACAACATGCCCCTCTGACCATCAACAGCACCGCAGTGGAGAGAGTGGACAGCACCAAGTTCCTGGGAGTGCACGTCTCAAAGGACCTGTCCTGGAGCAGGAACACTGCAGCACTGGCCAAGAAGGCTCACCAGCGTCTCTACTTTCTCCGCAAGCTGAAAAGGGCTGGAGCTTCAACCTCCATCATGTGCACCTTCTACAGAGGTGCCATAGAAAGTGTCCTGACCAGCTGCATCACTGTGTGGTTTGGTGCATGTACTGCATCCTGCCGCAAGAGCCTCCAGCGCATCGTGAGAGCAGCTGAGAAGATTGTCGGCACCTCCTTCCCCTCACTGCAGGACTTACACAGCAACCGCCTCACTCGGAAAGCCCTCTGCATGGCAGGTGATCCCACACACCCACTACACAGCTGCTTCAGACTGCTGCCATCAGGGAGGAGACTGAGGAGTCTCCAGGCTCGAACCAGCAGACTGAGAGACAGCTCTGTTCATCAGGCAGTCAGGATGCTAAACACTCTGCCTGCTCTGCCTCCCCTCCCATTTGAACTGCCTTAACACAAAAAACTTTCTCACACATTACCACACAACACAAAGTTTTTAACACTGGACTCTGTGTCATCAAACGGGTTATTCACTAAACTCTCGGTCATGTGCTCATTCAGTTTGCACTACTTCTCATATTTGCACTAATGTTTGTATTACATTACTGCCTATAGTCATACTACTGTTTACATTCACTGTTTACATTTATTAATACTGTTTACATTTATTACTACTGTTTACATTTATTACTACTGTTTACATTTACACTACTTTTATATCTACACTACTGCTGATACATATACAGTATTCTCTGACTAGCCTTATTTAAGGATGCCCAATGTGCCTTATGTGCCTTACTGCATATGCCACTTTGCCTCTATACCAACATCAACTACCTCATACATATACTGTGTACATTAACTCATATGCTGCTTTGCCACTCTTTGCAAATGTCAATGCTAGAACCTTCAGTTTATTTTATAGATATACTTTTTATACTACTATGCAAAAACTCAGGACAGTATTACACTTTTATTATTTCATTTTATGCTTATGTTCATTAAATGTTTAGTGTTTTAGTGTTGGTGTAAATTTTCATACTTTTATACTACTATGCAAAAACTCAGGACAGTGTTACACTTTTACTATTTTATGCTTATGTTTATTAAATGTTTCAGTGTTTTAGTGTTTAAATGGTTACTGTTGCACCGAGGGACTGAGAGAAACGCAATTTCAATCCTGTGTATGTCCTGTACATATTGCAGTTCTGACAATAAAGTTGACTTTGACTTTGACAATACTTCCCGAGTAACATTTTCAACCAAAGATTTTTTTGAATTTTTTTTCTCACTTGTATTGATCGATCTTGTAAAAAAATCTTTCATCCAATAAAATATTGATCCACTAATTCCCATCTTTTTTAGTTTTATTAATAAACCTTCCTTCCACATCATATTGTAAGCTTTCTCTATATCAAAAAGGCAGCCACCACACTCTCCTTATTAACTTGCCCTTTTCTGATTGCATATTCTAAACATAAAACAGGATCCATTGTATTTCTACCTTTTCTAAATCCACTTTGGAATTTTGATAAATGTCCCCTCTTCTCAATAAAGTAAGTCAATCATTCATTTATCATTCTCTCCATTATTTTACATAAATGTGAAGTTAATGTAAGGATGGCTCCCTCTGTTGGTCAGTTCCCATCCTTACACCTTCTGGTTTCCTTGTTTATGTGTCCATATGTTTGGCTCCCCCTGTTGGTCAGTCCCCATCCCTACACCTTCTGGTTCCCTTATCAGTTAGGTCTCTCGGTGCAACAATATTGCTATGGCAAATTGCGCCCCCGTGCGATTACCTGAAGGAATACATTCACGCCTTTACTGCAGGGGGCGTCAGCGTCACCCCAGAGACCCCGCCCTCTGGGTACTTTAGACGTGGACGCCCATCCTACTTTCTCTTTTTGCCCTTCACCTAGCTTAAACCTGAGCTTTCCTGGGACTTCTTTGTTGTCACATCGCTCGACTAGAGGTGAGCTTGCTCCCTACGCTGAGCGTACAAAGAAATTTCCTACGTATTGCTGGGCTGGCAAAAGCTAGTCCAGCGTTTTCTACTTAACCTCAAAGCTTTTTCTTCTCTCTCCGCAGCTGCTTCGCTCGACGGCGCTAACTGCGTCACAATGCTACCCTGCTAATCACGTAGCAGGCTAGCCAGCGAAAGCGACGCGACGGAGAGGACGTCTTCGAATAAAGGAAAATTAGGAACAACCTTGACGCTTCTCGGACATGGCCCCCGAGAAGGGAAAAAGGAAGACCAAGATTCCAAAGAAAACCAGCAGGATGGCGAGCCCTCGCTCGCGCCCCTGCCCCAGCGGCTGCGGTTACTCCTTGTTTGCGACGTACACCCACGAGGCCTGTCCCGTCTGCCTGGGTATTTTGCACGCGAGAACAGTGTTGGGATCCCCCGACTTTAGCCTGCACTGCAGCCGGATGCCGGCGGCCGTGAGAAAGCGCTGTGTGGACGCAGTGGCCAAAGCAATGGATAAAGTTGCGTTGTGGAAGGCCACAGGCCCATCAGAACCACTTGCTCCCGAACTGGAGCTCGAGAACACAGACCTGGAATGCAATGGTCAGGTCGGGGGAGAAAATGGTTTGGACACGTCGGCTCCATTCGGGTACTCGATGCCCGAAGTGTCTGACCAAGACGCCGAGTACGGTTACGAGGGGGAAAGTGTGGACTCCTCCCAAAACCTGGCGCCAGTACTGCCGGAATTGGACGCGTCGGTCCCTGCTCTGTTCGACTTGTGCCACAGGGCTGCGGACGCACAGCAGGTCGCGTGACCAGACCCCACGCCTCGTCAACAGGTTACGAGGCTGGCGGGAAATTATTTCTACGAGAAACAGTGGCCGACGATGAGGCAAAGAAAGCCCATTTTTCCGGATTTCCTGATGGAGCTCACGTGGTCCTGGGCTGAACCCGGAGCTCCCATGACGCTGCCGCTCTCTCGGTTCCTGGATGTTGCTGGGATGGAGGCAGCAGGACTCGCCAGCGCCTCGCAGATAGAGGAGTCCCTGGCGTCTCATCTGGCCCGCGCAACAGCAGGCGCGAAGCCAGCACTACCCAGCAAGGCCTGCCGCGCTTCGGAGAAACAGCTCGATAAGTGCTACCGAGCTCAGGGCTTCATGGCACACGCAATGAACGCTTCGACCATGATGCAGGCGTACCTGGCAGAAAAGCTGCAGGAGCTCCAGGTAACAACAAATGAACAGGCAGCAGAAGAGGCCCTGGAGGAGGCCCGTAGGGCCTCTGACTTCGTGCTCCGCATGATGGGGACAATAGCCATCACACAGGGCAGATCAATGGCGGAAATGGTTGTCGTTCAGCGCCACCTGTGGATGACTTTAATGGACCTCCCGGAAGGTCAAAGGTCCCTCTTTCTACAACACCCGATAGAGCCGACGGGACTCTTCGGAGGAGCTCTGGAACGCATCCAGGCCAGGCTAGAGCAAAGGCGTAAGCAGGCAGAAGCCCTCTGTGAAGGGCTACCAAGAAAAAGTTTTGCCCCCCCCCCTCAGGGAGCCCATACGTCGCCTCCCGCAGAAGAGACCTGCTTGCGACGATGAGCCTTTTCATCGCCAGACGGCTCGGCCGAGGACCTCTTCAGTAAACTCAGGCTGGAAGCAGATTCGGGCCTGATGAAACAGGCTGAAATCATAATTTTACAGGTTTGCCTGCCCAAGTGGTACGGGAACCGAACTTTTTGAGTCCAGACTTTGTTTGTAAAAAGATACGAGGAGCTGGTGACATGTGTATGTACACGAAACATGACTCGTCTACTGTGTGTGTAATAAAAACAAACACTTGTTCATCCATATACAACAATAAAAGTACCAAAGCACAGACTGCCCTGGTTCTTGACTCGACCCACACCTTTGTGAAACACAAACTACTAGGTCAGACTTTGAACCACAGTAGGACGCACGAGCTCTGCCTGAGGTAGTCAGACCTCGCAACGCCCTCTGTCGGACAGACCAGCTCACTCTGGAGCACGCGAGAGGGGTCAAAGGCCACCCCTCCCGCACACACACAAAACAAACAACAGATAAACATGCCTTCCAGGCTCACGGCGCACGCGCAGGCCTGGAGGGCGTGTCTGCCAAACGAATGGATCATGACGACTGTGCGTCATGGGCTCAGGCTACAGTTCCTCAAGTGATCGCCCCCCTTCATGGGGGTGCTGCAGTCAAACATCAACACAGCACGCGCACACGTGCTGAGGGAGGAAGTATCAACGATGCTACAGAAAGGAGTGATAAGTGTTGTCCCAAAGCACAAACTACGCTCCGGTCACTAGAGCAAGTACTTCCTGGTGCCCAAAAGAGATCAGTCCCTGAGGCCGATCCTCAATCTCAGGACACTGAACAAGAGAATAAAAACATTCAAGTTCAAGATGCTTACATTGCAGCAGGTCCTCCAGTCTGTGAGACCAGGAGACTACACATGCATCGTGGATTTAAAAGACGCTTATTTCCACGTGAGCGTGTGGAGGAGACACAGAAAATATCTCTGCTTTGCATTCGAAGGGAAGGCATACGAATTCAAGGCTTTACCTTTCGGTTTAAAGACTGCTCCGCGTACATTTACAAAATGTCTGGACGCAGCACTGGCCCCTCTTAGAAGTCAAGGGGTCAGAATTATGAATTACCTGGATGACCTCCTGATTCTGGCCGGAAGCAAAATGCAGGCTCAGTTGCACTCCCGCAGGGTGATCTCTCACCTGGAGGCTCTCATTTTTGTCATAAACCTGCAAAAGAGCGACCTAACTCCATCACGGATTACCGTATTTCTGGGAGTACAGGTCGACACCACCCGGCACAGAGCATGGCTCTTGGAGGAACGCATTTCCTCAATTCGCCATAGCCTGAAAAAGTTTAGACTGAATCAGTGGGTTCCCCTAAAAACATGCCAATGCCTCTTGGGCCTCTTGGCGACGGCCATACCCTATGTGCCACACGCACTGTTGAAAATGTGGGCTTTGCAAATATGGCTAAACCAACAAACACACCCTGCCCCTTTTAGGCGAGCAGGAAATATTCGGATTGGTTCAGAATGCCTGAAGGCCCTAGAACCATGGAGGGACTTGTCCGTGTTCACGGAAGGGGTCCCGTTGGTGTCATCCCGTGTAGTTATCCCGACAGACGCCTCAAAGACAGGATGGGGAACAGTCTGCAGAAATCAGAATGTCCAAGGCCTTTGGAAAGAGCAGGAAGCGAGATTACACATCAACTTCCTGGAACTGTGGGCCGTATTTCTGTCAGTAAAATACTTTTTTGGTAAAGGTCTGATTGCAGGGCAGCATGTCCTAGTAAAATCAGATAACAGAACCACGGTGTTCTTCATCAACAGGGAAGGAGGGACAAGATCCCGAGCCCTCCTCGGTCTGACACAAAAACTGCTCACGTGGTGTACCCTAAGAATATTGTCACTTAGGGCGGCTCATATCCCAGGCGATTTGAACTACGGAGCGGATGCCCTCTCAAGAGGACCTCTCTAGGCATCAGAATGGAGGCTGAGCCCACGGGTCGTGGATCAGATCTGTCATGTATGGGAGAGCCTTTGTAGACCTGTGGGCATGCAGGGCCAGCTCACAATGTAACCTCTACTTCTCTCTTAAAGAGACAGACGCACCGTTGGGAACGGATGCCTTGGCCCATGATTGGCCAGCAGGGTTCTGTATTACGCTTTTCCACCCGTTCCTCTGATTCAGGTGACGCTGGAACGTGTACGCAGGGGAGCCCTCTCCCTGATACCGATAGCCCCAGGTGGCCACAGAAACCGTGGTTCCCGGAGCTGATCTCAATGCTGTCGGGGACGCCATGGCAGCTGCCCTCTCACAGGGACTTGCTGACCCAGGCACATGGGCAGCTTTTCTACCCACGGCCGGAGCTGTGGCAGCTTTCAGCCTGGCCACTGAAGGGTACAGGCTGAAGGCCTTAGGCCTGATGTTTTTCCTTTAAAAAAAAAAAGAAAGAAAGAAAACAAACAACAAAAGGGAAACCCTTGGTGCACATGCTCTCATGAGGAGCGTACTGAGGAAGGGATCCCCTCCCCCCTCACCAACAGGTCTCTGGCCTCAGGCTGGACCCCTTGGACAGTCCTAAGAAATCATCTGCTCAGTAAGCAGATAAGGGATTTTCTAAGATCATCTGTGCACCCGGTGTGTGCAAAGGATTTGCCCCTGAGAGGTCAAAGGTCACCCTGTGTATAAAACCAGGTTTTATACCTCAATGGTGCCATCTGAAATATCAGAAGTCTAAGGGGCTTTGCTCTTTGATCTTTTTTCTTCCTGCTTCCCAAATTATCTAAGGAAGTAGGAGATGGTGAGCAACGTACCAGTGGCGCACGTCTGTGCTACCTCTAGCTGGAGCTCCACGAATTCGTCTAGCGGAAACATCAGGTGAATGTTTCTGCATGTGACGTTCTTTCTCAGGCTGTGCCATCTAAATACACTGTAGAGAGCGGCCGAGAGATGCCTAATGTATACAGGCGGATGTTCTCACAAGCATGCATTTTACTGAGCATTTCAAGGGCGTGAATGAATTACGTTCCCATAGCAATAGTGTTGCACCGAGAGACCTGACTGATAAGGGAACTGAAAGTTATGCACCATAACTCATGTTCCCTGAAGGAAGGGAACGAGGTGCAACACAGTTGGCCCTTTTCAATGCTGAAGCTCGGTGAAGTGCACTTGGAGAAAGTAGGATGGGCATCCGCGTCTTAAGTACCCAGAGGGCGGGGTCTCTGGGGTGACGCTGACGCCCCCTGCCGTAAAGGCGTGAATGTATTCCTTCAGGTAATCGCGCGGGGGTGCAATTTCCCATAGCAATAGTGTTGCACCTCGTTCCCTTCCTTCAGGGAACATGAGTTATGGTGCATAACTTTCAGTTTCCCTGTCTGTGTCCAGATGTTTATGATTTATCTTAATTACTGTGTGTGTATATAAGTCAGCTCCTGTGTGTTGTTCATTGTCGTGTCATCGTTGGGTCTTCCTTGATGTCTCCTGTGTTCCAGGCTCTTGAGTAAGTTTGCTGCCCTGTTCAGCATTTTGATTTGTCATCATTAAATATATATTTTTGTACTCCTGGCTCCCTGAGAGAGTTCTTGTCTGCACCATTGGGTTCAAGCCTGTTTTCTGAGTAAACCCTGACAGTTAAAGCTATAGGTATGTAACTGGCTGGACTTGATAGCTCTTTACCTGGTTTTAAGATTGGAACTATGATTGCTTCTTTCCATGCTTTAGGTAAACAACCTAATTCCCAGATCGTATTATATAATTCCAGTAAAACCTTTTTAGATGAATTACTGTACTGAGCTGATTAATAATAATGTAAGAGATATTGTATTTTCCTGGAGATTGAGTTTTTTGATTTCCTAAGGGCATTATTCAGTTCAGAAAAAGAAAATGGAGCATTTAATAAGTCACTGGATCTTACATTTACTTCTAACAAATGAATATTTTCATTAATTGTGCAATTTCTTCTCCAGTTTTCTTCTGTACTGTGATAATTAGCCAAAAAGAAAATGCAGAGTGATTCTAGTGCTGAAAGTATTTCACAAATATCTGGTACTGAGGTGATGTTTAACTTATCTAGGCTACAGTTAAGATCAAAGTAATTTTCAAGTCAACTGAAAACTCTTTTTATTTGCTCATTTTCTTTTGTTTTTGTTTTTGTTTTTGATTCATCCCATAAAGGGCCTTTGCTCATTAAGAACTTCTCTTGCTGTGTGCCTCAATGATTGTTACCCACATCTTTGATAAAACATTATTTTAACTGTTTATCATGATTGAAAAAGGTTAATTCTTTCTAAATACCGGTACAGTATATGTTTCTCTTTAACTTTTAATTTTTATGATTTGAAATAAGTTAATCTTCACTAAAAGTTACTCTTGAACTTTTATTTTTTTATTTACTCCACCTAAACATGTAAAGATGAGCCTGAGTCAATAACAGGACGTTACCGGCAAGGGGCCCCAGGACGACAGTGCGTTTTTCACCTCCAATTTTCCATCTACCCCGAAGTTTTTTCGTACGTTCAGCTAATTAACCCTCCTGTTATGTTAGTTTCTGAGGTACAGCAATAATGTTCGTGGGTCAATTTGACCCGGGGAGTGTTTAATCGTGTAATAGTGTCAGAAACCCAAAAAATCCTCCAAAACATTTTTGTATCTGATTATTAACTCCAATACTAACCATGTCAGTCAATATTTGTGCAATTATGTTTTTTTTCTTCTCACAAATAAAGGATAAATGATGACAACTAACTCATTTGGACATAAAAAATGTGATTTACATTTTTTATGTTTGCTGAAAAAAAACCACACACAAAAAAAACAATAATTATCCTTGAAATTGATTTTTGTAAAAAAAAAAAAAAAATTATATTACATTTTAATTTTTTTTTCAAAAGGTGATCTTTATAATTGAACTTGAGACACATATACTGTTCTGGGTCAAATTGACCCGCTCATTAAAGGTTCAGTATGCAGTTTCTGTAGAACTGCAGCAGTTAGAAATATTTTCAACAGGCAAAGCATTCTGATCCCTCCCCCTCAGAGCCATATGTGGCTCTGCCCCCTTGTGGTCTGTTGAATTTCAAATTCAAGCTCTGTTTTTATTGGCTGATTCAAATTCAAGCTCTGTTTTTATTGGCTGGTTACAAACTCTGTTTTTATTGGCTGGAAAATGGCGGGTCACCTTTTCTTTTTAGAAATGCTTATTTACCACCTGGAGAAGCAAGGGGACAATATTTTATTTTTTTTTTTTTTCAGAGATTACCTGGCTAACATCAGTCTGTCAGGAGGTAGTGACAGAGTGAAGAAATATGTTCATAAAAAAAGCTACATACTGCAGCTTTAAAATCAAGACAAATGAGTCATGAAGATTTGTATTGAAAGTAAACTTTATTCAACCACTGATTTTTGAACCAGAAATTAACAAAACAACAAAATAAGATCTTAGGAACACTAACACAGTGCATGTATATCTGTGAATCTCCACAGCTCACAAGTAATATGTCATCATGTTGTGATGGTATACTGTACACCATGCAATGAATACAATCAGAAATACCACAAAAATGAATATATGTAAATTAACTAGATGCTTTATTTTTGTCATCTACACAACACATGAAGGACATGTCATCAGACTGTGCTTTGTGCAAATAAATTTTGCACATTTCACACAAGTCGTTTTGACATCATCAGATGGCTTGCAAACCTGGCACCGCTTCCTCTTCTTTTTTCCTCCAGTAGCAACCTAGAAAGATGAATAAAATGGTTAATATATTTTTGATGCTCCTAAGACACACATAACATGCACTTGCACAAGCACACACTTTTACTTACCTCACACACTGATGTACTGGGTGTAGTCCTCTCCTGGATCTCCTTTACTACAGCTGCAGTAGCTGGGGTCCTTGGCATGTGCTGTCTTCGTCGTATATGTGGTACCACAAGTGCCTTGCCACAAGTCTTTCATCCACTGTGCCATTAGGGCTTGGGTTATAGAACAGGGGAAGTACCTCAACTCACTTGTCCCACACTGTCCTAATAGCTGCTAGTTTGTCTGTTTCTCGTCTGACAGCTTTTGTCTCTCGATTGTTAAATCGGACTACTCTGGAGAAAATATGAAAAGTCTCCAGAGACATTGTGGCCCGAAATATTGCCCTGCTTGTCTCTGCATCCCATAGACTGGCTGTTGATTCATCCTTTGACTTGTAAACTCTGGTCAGAATGAGAACCCCCAAATATGCATGTAAATGCAGTTGGTCCAGCTCCTTCCATTTCTCTCCAAAAACTTGCCTTCCTTCTAGATTTGTCATTTGAAGATTGATTTTTTTGTATTACATTAGGCATGAGTAGCTCATAGACCGACTTGATATCTGTGACTCGAGTTACTGCCATCCTAGTAGGCACTGGCACTGTCTTTATTATATTTTCTGCACACTGTTTTCCGAGGTGCTTAGTTGGAGATGAAGACCACTGAATTTCACCATTTTTTGACATGAATGTCTTGCTTGGAGTAACATGAATATAACTTTCATCAATTGGTTCATAATCAGAATCATCAGACTCAGAATTGACCTCAATACTGTCTTCAGCTTCAGACACCTCCTCTTCTATTTCACTGTCATGATCAATGAGAAGATCCAGCACTTCCAGGGCTGTAAACTTTTTTCCTGCTACTCATTTCCTGACCTCTGACAGTGACAATATCACATGTACCTTCAGTGTGTGATGTGTTTAGGACTCCCTTGCGGAGAGTTTTTATGCCCTCCCACCCTTCCCCTTCTGTTGAGTGTCCACTCAGAGTGGGTGGAGTTTTCCCATGGGATCAGAAATGGTTCCCGTCAAAAGTTGTATGAACACCTGTTTTCTCACAGTTTCCTTGTGAAGTAAAGAGAATAGTGAGAAAGTGGGTTTGTATGCATGCACGTGTGCATGTGTGTGCGTGTGCGCACACGTGTGTATGTGTGTGTGTGTGTAGTGAAATATGTCTCATAGTTTCAAGGAAACAAATAGAATAGGAAATGTTTTTACCCTTTTTACCCTTCAACTTGACTGCCGGGTCAAATTGACCCGAACAGTATCGATGTAACAAGTAGACGCAGGGGGTGGTACAAATGTGTAAAGTGAACCATTTTCAATTTATATGTTGAGTGGAACTATTAAGACAAATAGAAAAAGTTTCATGCAGAAAAAACATTTTCAACTATTTAAAAAAAAGTTACACTTTAAAACGGGTCGGACTTCCGGCTGAATGGCGGTGGGATAAGTTGTGTTTAGGTGCGCTCCTGCGGAACTGGCCTGTTTTCCAACTAATGCCTGGCACTTTCTTCCGATTTTGACCGCAAACAATAGACAACCTACACATTCTACGCATATCTCCTGTTCGATCGCCAAAATGCCATCAAAATCTACTAAAGGAGTAAACTCGATCGAAGCTCACCTGCGGCCTAATCCTCGTGGCGGAACCTCGAGCTATCCTGGGTCACCTCCTTCATCTGATGCAGCAGCTGCCGCTACAGTTTGTGACGTCGGCAGCCTCAAACAGGAGCTGCTGGTGGCTCTCCGAGAGGACTTTACTGCTATAATTAAAGCAGAATTCCATGCCGCTCTGGGTGAAAGTCTCTTGTCGATCAATGCCGAGCTGTTAGCCCTCAAAAAGGAGCTATCATCGGGGCTAGCTACAATGCAGGAGAACTTCACGGGGCTAAAGCTAACGGTAGCAGAGGTGGAGAAGTCCGTCTCCACCTGCACTGATGACATCGTTAGCCTCCAGAAAAAAGTCGAGACCCTCACGAAGACGGTGGCACAGCTGGAGGATAAATGTGACGATTTTGAATCCCGGTCCCGACGTCAGAACATCCGGATTATCGGTGTCCCGGAGGATGATCCTTCATCGGCTACAACAGCTGCGGTCTCTCGGATGCTAAAGGAGGCTTTCGGCTTCGAGGAGGAGCCGCTGCTGGATCACGCTCACCGTATCCCAGTACCCAAACCGAAAGCAGGCGAGCGGCCCCGTCCAATTGTGGCTAAGCTACACTACCACACGGACTGTGTGAAAATCCTGGCGAAGGCGAAGGAGCAGCAGCAGGTCAAAGTGAACGGTACAAATGTCTTTGTGTTCCCCGACTACACTGCCAGAACGGCCCGGGCGCGAGCCGCCTTCACTGAGTGTCGCCGCAAGCTTCGCGGCGTCCAGGGGGTTCGGTTCGGCTTGCTCCACCCGGCCCGGCTGAAGATCACGCATGATGGAACCACACGAGTGTTCACGTCCCCTGAAGAGGCGAGTGTGTACATCGAGTCGATTGCAAAATGAGAAATATAATTAGTGTACTTTGTTTTACACTCAGGGAATGTCAGTATTATTAGTCATTATTATTATTATTATTATTATTCATGTTTAAAAATATAATCAGAGTGCTCTGTTTACACTCACGGATTTAATGGGTAGAAATAATAATCAGTGTGCCTTTTCTTTCATACTCAGGGAACGTTATTATTATTAGTTATTATTATTATTATTATTATTATTATTATTATTATTATTATTCATGTTTAAAAATATAATCAGAGTGCTCTGCTTACACTCACGGATTTAATGGGTAGAAATAATAATCAGTGTGTTTTTTTTTTCTCATACTCAGGGAACGTCAGTATTATTAGTTACAGTATTATTATTATTATTATTCATGTTTTAAAAATATAATCAGAGTGCTCTGTTTACACTCACGGATTTAATGGGTAGAAATAATAATCAGTGTGCTTTTTCTTTCATACCCAGGGAACGTTAGTATTATTAGTTATTATTATAATTCATGTTTAAAAATCAGAGTGCTCTGTTCACATTCACGGATTTAATGGGTAGAAATGTAATTACTGTAGTGTGCTTTTTCTTTCATACTCAGTGAACGTTAAAATTATTCGTTATTATTAATATTATTATCATTCGTGTTTAAAAACATAATTAGAGTGCTTTGTTTACATTCACGGATTTAATGTTTAGAAATATAATTAGCCAGCTTTTTTTTTTTCTTCTTTTGGGTGAAGACTACTTTTTTCATAGTCAGGGAACGTTAGTATTATTAGTTATTATTATTATTCATGCTTAGAAATATAATTAGTGTGTTTTGTTTGCATCCACGGATTTAATGTTTATAATTATAATTAATGTGTATTGTTTGCATTCACGGTTTTAATGTTTAGAATTATAATCAGTGTGTTTTATTTACATTTAGGGATTTAATGTTTTGGATTATATGGTGGGCTTTGGTTCGCATTTGGGGAATGTTATTACTATTAGTTATTATTATTAACAATCACTGCTTTTTTAGTTTTTTTTTTTTTGTTGTTTGTTTTTTAAAGAGTTCTTGCTCTTCCAGATTAGTGCCTATTACATATTTTAAATTTTCTTTTCATTTAGCTAGTTCTGTGGGAGTCACCTGGTACAGGTTGTGATGTGGTGCCATTTGACCGTAAGGACAAGTTTTCTAGTGACTCCTGTTGGAGTCTGCACAGTCCCTTCATCTGGGGAAGGGCCAAGTGCAAGTGGGGGGGGGTTCTTTTTTTTTTTTTTTTTCTCCTGGGGTGGGGGCGGGGATTGGGAAGGATGGCAATATTTTACAACCCTTATTATGAACAACAGGTCACATGGCTGTTGATTTGAAAGCTTCCTCGACATCATCTGCTGTCAGATTCCTAAGCTGGAATGTTAAAGGTCTTAACAATCCGGTGAAACGGTCTAAAATATATTCTCATATGAAACGCCTGAATCCAGACGTAATATTCCTACAGGAAACACATTTGCAAAATTCAAATCAGGTCAGGCTTAAATATCCATGGATTGGGGAGATTTACCACTCGAGCTTCAACTCAAAAGCCAGAGGAGTTGCCATACTATTTAATAAGAATATTCATTTTACAGCATCAAAAATAATGAAGGATACAAATGGCAGATTTCTTATAATCGCGGGCTCTCTGTTCCATACCCCCGTTTTATTAGTGAACATTTATGCACCAAACTTTGATAACCCAGACTTTATAAACAATTTAGTAAGCACACTTCCATATCTTGACACTCATCTGTTAATTTTAGCTGGGGACCTGAATTGTGTTATGAACACATCATTAGATCGCTCTTCGTCTCGGCCCTGCACACAGTCTAATATGTCTAAATCTATTTTGGATTTTATGTCCCAAAATGGATATGTAGATCCATGGAGGGCACAGAATCCACTAACAAGGACCTATTCTTTTTACTCGCAGGTGCACCAATCCTATTCCCGTATAGATTATTTTTTTGTTGACAGCTCTTTAATGCAGAGAGTCACTTCTTCTGAATACTATCCGATTGTTATCTCAGACCATTCTCCTCTAAGCATTGATATAAACTTTATAAATAAACCCCGTTCTAGTCCTCGTTGGAGATTTAATAGTCTCCTGTTATCAGATGAGCCATTTAATAAATTCATCTTATCAGCAATTGACGATTTCCTAATGTTCAATAAGAGCGATACAATTTCTCCCTCACTATTATGGGAAACATTAAAAGCCTATATTCGTGGTCAGATTATTTCTTTTTCAGCTAATGTCAATAAAAATCTACGCACTAAGATATCAGAAATATCAACAAAAATTCAGAATATTGACAGGCAAAATGCCGTTAATCCGTCACACGATTTGCTGAAACAGCGACAGGATCTTCAAATGGAACTTGATCTTTTAACAACATCTGATGCGGAGCGTCTCTTAATCCGATCTCGAGCCACTTATTATGAGCATGGGGAAAAACCAAGTAGACTTTTGGCACATCAACTGAAACGAAAGGCTAGCTCTCACACAATATCGCAAATCAAGGATCGATCGGGCAACCTTGTCTCAGACCCTGTCTCCATTAGTGACACCTTTAAAAAATTCTACTGCGATCTGTATAAATCTGAACTACAAGCAGACTCAAACGAGCTACTCGCCTTTCTTCAGAATATTGACATTCCTAGGATAGACAAATTGATTTCTGACCAACTTGAGGCTCCCATTAAATTAGAAGAAATATTAGAGTCAATTAAGAATATGCAAAGTGGTAAAACACCTGGCTCGGATGGTTTCTCTGCCGAATTTTTCAAAAAATTTAAAGATAAGATAGCCCCTCTTCTTCTCGAGGTTTATAATGAGTCATTCGGGCGTGGCCTGCTACCTCCCACCTTGACTCAAGCTTCAATCTCTCTCCTGTTAAAGAAGGATAAAGATCCTACTGCTTGCGAGTCTTATAGACCCCTTTCACTCTTGAATGTGGATTTTAAGATTTTGTCCAAAATACTCGCAACTCGGCTTGAGACAGTTCTCCCTCTGATTATCTCACAAGAACAAAATGGATTCATCAAAGGTCGCCAGTTGTTTTTTAATACCCGTACAATATTGAACACAATTTTTTCAACTCATTCCCCCAAGTCTCCTGAAGTAATCATTTCTCTTGACGCCGAGAAAGCTTTTGATCGAGTAGAATGGGAGTATCTCTTTGCCGCTCTTAATAGGTTTGGTTTTGGAGAGAGGTTTGTGTCCTGGATCAAACTACTTTATACATCTCCTCAAGCATGTATTCTTACTAATTCCATCCAATCGGATTATTTTTCGGTGGGGCGTGGTACTAGACAGGGTTGCCCTCTTTCCCCCCTCTTGTTTGCGTTAGCCATTGAGCCTCTTTCTGTTGCCCTAAGATCCCTTTCTTCTTTTCACGGAATCATCCGCTCTGGCGTCGAGCTTAAACTGTCCTTATATGCAGATGACCTTCTCCTGTATGTTTCTGACCCATTATGTAGCCTTCCCCCAATTTTAAATACTCTGGAAAAATTTGGATCGTATTCCGGCTATAAAATTAATTCACTTAAAACCGAATGCTACCCAGTGAATTCATTAGCTTTAAAGCTTAAGCCTTCTGATATCCCTTTTAGGCTCAGTCCCTCGGGGTTTAGATATTTGGGAATTAATATTGCACGTACTCTGCCCTCGATGTTTTCTCAGAATTATACCCCACTAGTCTCCCAAATTGCATCAGACCTTCAGAGGTGGAACTCTCTCCCTCTTTCACTAATTGGCAGGATTAATATTATCAAAATGAATGTGCTACCTAGACTTCTGTTTTTATATCAAAACATCCCTCTGTTTTTGCCCAAACAGTTCTTCAGGTCCCTGGATCAGATGGTCTCTTCCTTTTTGTGGAATGGAAAGGCCCCCAGAATGAGACTTTCTTTATTACAACAGTTCACCACAAATGGTGGTCTTTCTCTACCTAATTTTACAATGTATTACTGGTCCTCGCATATTCATAAACTGAATTATTGGTTAAATTCACCGGATCTGATTTGGTGCAAACTTGAAGTTCAATCGATTTCTGCATCTTTTTCACCTGCCTCAATTATTTATTCATCATTACCAATTAAACTATCCTCTGTTACTACAAATCCTATAGTGCTTTCCACACTCAGGATCTGGTCACAATTTAGGTCCCATTTTAAATTTGTATTACCATCTAATAAAATGCCGTTATTAAAGAATCACATTTTCTCTCCAGCATCTACTAATGCTGCCTATAGAATTTGGCATGAGAGAGGTATTAGAACAATGAGAGACCTTTACGAAGATGGTTTGTTCCTTAGTTTTTCAGAATTGTCTTCTAAATTTAATCTACCCACTTCACATTTGTTTCTTTATTTCCAAATTAGACATTGCGTTTCATCACGGTTTCCAAATTTTCCAACTTTGCCTACTGACCCACCATGGGTCGAATTCCTAGCTTTGAAGCCTAATCTGAAATCTCCTCTTTCTATTATTTATGGAAAACTTATGGCAATTGAGGCCGACTCATCAGGTAAAACCAGAACTGCATGGGAACGGGAATTGGGTGTTGAACTGTCAGAGTCATGGTGGGATAAAGTTATTCTCAGCATACGCCAGAGTACACCATGTGCCAGACTACAATTAATACAGTTTAAAGTAATAAATAGAGTACATTTTTCAAAGTCCCGTCTATCAAAAATTTTCCCTTCAATTTCAGACCAATGTGATAGATGTCAGGCCTCACCTTGCAACTTAAGTCATATGTTTTTCTTTTGCCCAAAATTACAAGGGTTCTGGAAATACTTCTTCTCCATACTCTCAGGAGTTTTTAAGATCCAGATTCAGAGTGATCCACTTATTGCCATTTTTGGAGTTCCAGGGACCACACTTAACCTATCCCGCCAGCAGGGGGAGGTCCTGGCCTTCTGTTCTCTCCTTGCCAGGCGTTGTATTTTGCTCGCTTGGAAATCTCCCACACCTCCATCCACATCGCAATGGCTTAACACCGTAAGATCATTCTTGAAAATAGAAAAAATTTCATTAACAGTGAAAGGTAGTTCTGAAAAATTTACTTATAAATGGGCACCCTTTGTGTCATATGTAAAATCTTTGCCTTCACAACATACAGACTGATACCCTGATTCATGCTCAATGCACAGACTGATGGGACTAACTCATCACACTACCATGTGACTTAACTCTGAAGAATAAATGAATGGGTAAAACACTCGTTTCCTTTTAGTTTTTTGATGCCGTCCTATCCCCCCTCCTCCCCTTCTTTTTTTTATTTTATTTATTTTTATTTATTTATTTATTTATTTATTTTTTATTTTTTATTTATTTTTTTTTTTATTTTATTTTTATTATTATTATTTTTTTTGTTCATTTCGTCTTGTTTTTGGTTAGGTTAGTGGGATGTGATATGTTTGGTGTGGGAGGGGGGAGGGAGGGGAGGGGAGAAAAGGGGAGAAAAAGTTTTTTTATTTGGAGAAGTCATGTAAGTTTCGTAAAATGTATGTATTGTTAATTGTTGTATGTTCTGATAAATAAAAAATTAAAAAAAAAAACTTTAAAACGGGTCAATTTGACCCGCAACATAACAGGAGGGTTTTAAGCAGTAATCAGTTTAACTGATAAAGAGGATATAGATGTTAGAGAAATTAAACATTGATCATTTAAACTTATTAATTTAATGTACTCTGATAAATCATTACCCAGCTTGCTTCTATAAAGTTCCTCTGTGTGTGTCAGCTTTTTATCTGAGAAGCACAAGATGTTGTTTTTCCTGGACACAGAACAAATGCCAGCTCATGCTTTGACATACAGATAACGTTTTTTGTTATTTGAACAGCACCACATCTTCTCATCCCTGTTTTATCTGTAAACTGTCATACACTCATGTTATTCATCACTCCGTCTCTATCTGATTAAAAAGACATGAGCAAGCTGGGGAATTCGGATTTGGCTTCAAACAGCTTGAACTGCGTTTTAAAGTGTCTTGAGGTGATCTCCCACTTTGCAGAGCTTGTGACTGCGTATAATCATTCTTGTCTCTGTTTCGTGTGATTTTTATTAAGGTGAAGATGATTAAAATTCCTATCAGTAATCATCTTAAAAGTTCTTAGACATATCTGAGACCAGAAGTTTTGATCAAAGTTGACTGACAAGTCTGACTCCCATTTTACAATGGGAAGGGATATAGATTCATCTATTTTAATGAGTGTCCGGTAAACCTTAGATAGTAATTTGGGAGGGTTAAGATTAAGGAATTCTAATACACTTGTTGGCATTTCAATCCTAGTGTTATTAAGGTTAAATTTATTTTTTGTTATAGATTTAATTTGTTGATATTCTAAAAAATATTATCAATCCCATGTTAAATGGGATATACTGTAGTCTACTTCCTCGTATATATGTTACAAATATTCGATTCCTTTACACTTCCAACCTGGGAAATTTGTCATATTATTCTGTTGTAGGATGTCAGGGTTGTTCCAGATGGGTGTACGTCTGCATGGATTTAGTGAAGACTCTGTCATTTTAAGAAACTCCCACCAAGCTGTCAGAGAGGAGCTGATATTGATGCATTTAAAGTATTCCTGTCATTTTATGTTTGAGTTAATGAATGGAAGATCTGAAAGGATGCCCAACATGCCCCTCTGACCATCAACAGCACCGCAGTGGAGAGAGTAGACAGCACCAAGTTCCTGGGAGTGCACGTCTCAAAGGACCTGTCCTGGAGCAGGAACACTGCAGCACTGGCAAAGAAGGCTCACCAGCGTCTCTACTTTCTCCGCAAGCTGAAAAGGGCTGGAGCTTCAACCCCCATCATGAGCACCTTCTACAGAGGTGCCATAGAAAGTGTCCTGACCAGCTGCATCACTGTGTGGTTTGGTGCATGTACTGCATCCTGCCGCAAGAGCCTCCAGCGCATTGTGAGAGCAGCTGAGAAGATCGTGGGCACCTCCTTGCCCTCACTGCAGGACTTACACAGCAAACGCCTCACTCGGAAAGCCCACCGCATGGCAGGTGATCCCACACACCCACTACACAGCTGCTTCAGACTGCTGCCATCAGGGAGGAGACTGAGGAGTCTCCAGGCTCGAACCAGCAGACTGAGAGACAGCTCTGTTCATCAGGCAGTCAGAATGCTAAACACTCTGCCTGCTCTGCCCCCCCTCCCATTTGAACTGCCTTAACACTAAAACTTTCTCACACATTATCACTCAACACAAAGTTTTTCACTAAACTCTCGGTCATGTGCTCATACAGTTTGCACTACTTCTCATACTTGCACTAATGTCTGTATTACATCACTGCCTATAATCATAATACTGTTTACATTCTCTGTTTACATTTATTAATACTGTTTACTTTTATTACTACTGCTTACATGTAATTACTACTGTTTACATTTATTTACACTACTCTAATATCTACACCACTGCTGGTACATATACAGTGT
>JBBPBX010037309.1:9506-30992 GCA_038048925.1 Garcialebias charrua | reverse complement strand
CTAATGTGAGATTATCTGCTTGGATGTGCAGTTTATTGAATTTACATCATGATATGCAAGGAATCAAGGATACTCAAATTGTTTTATTTGTGAAACCACAGCACAGCTAATCCTTGTAAGGTTAGTTCATTACTTAATTTAATAACTGAACTTTAATTCTAACGCTAATATAATGTGCATTTGATGTAGAAATGTCAAAGTGTGGGTGAGGTGTACAGTAAAATCTCTTTGAATCTACTACTGTAATTATTCTGGATGTGTGAAAGCTTTGTCGAGCGGTCAGACAATAGGAGCTCTCTGTCACCCTCGGCCTGCATTAGCAATTCTAAACAACGTATGAAGCGCCACAGAGAGGGACGGCACACAAGGCTTTCTACAAAGAGCCATTGTGATGACCCTCCTCTACTCAAGTACACCAGAAACAGAACATGGAGATTAGAGAGCGCATGCATGACCGCCGCACTGCAATTATCTGTGGAACGAGATCTAGCTGTGATGCTGAAAGAGGCCTAACAAACTTAATATCTGGTAACAAGTACTGTTTGAAATATAAATGTATCTAGTCCTTTCATCAGATAAGAAACACAAGCCAACCTCTGATTAGATATGAGCCCTGAACGAGTGGGCAATCAAACGCTGAAACCATCTATGCTGCTCATTCATGCCATCAGCTAAAAACTATACACACAGACGGTGACAAGCAGAACAAATTCATTAAAAATGAGCATCTATCAAGGTAGATTTATCTACCTGGATTATTGAGCATGCATCAGAATATAAATGAACATTTGTTTTTTTTTACTCATATGGACTTTTTCTGGTGAATAAAAAAGCTTCACCTACTGTGTACACGACTGCTGCTGATGAAAACTCCCTCTACATCGGGGACAGGGAGCCTACAGATCCTCAGGTACGCTGTTGTCAACCAGTCCAGAAGATGATGAGATGTCCTGGAGCCAGCGAGTAAAACCAAACTGTACTTGGCCTTAAGGAAAACAACATTCAATTCAGCTCTCCAAATAAAGTCTAAATAAAACATTTAAAAAACATGCATGTTAGACTGATGGCTAACTCTAAATTTTCCCTAGGTGAGAGTGAGAGAGAATGGTTGTCTGGTTTGTCTCTGTGTCCTTGTGATGGACTGGAGACCTGCCCAGGGTGTCCCCCGCTTCTTGCTGACTGATGGCTATGGGCACCAGTGACCCAAAAAGGAAGAAGTGGGTTTAAAGATTTAGCTCCAATTATTAGAAAGACTTGACCGTAGGTTTTTTTTCTGTCTCTCGTGTAGCTGCTACTTTTACAGTACTTAACTTTTATGTTTTGATGCTAATCTTAAATCACCTCTTTTATAACCAGCCTCTCTGGTTTTATCTATAACAAAACAAAAACGTGACTGCAGGACAACATGACAGTTGGTATTACAATTTAAATACAATCTCAACAACTGCTTGAAGTATAAAATTTGATTAAAAGCTTGTCTTCACATAAAGGTGAAAACAAGCGTTCACATTGTGGAAAACGCCTTGAAAATACTGATGGAAAAAAATACTTGTCTTGATCTGAATGTATACATTTAAGAAAAAGGTCAAAAAGGACTTGCTCAAAAACTATATATGATGTAGCTTAGTGTGTTTGTGTATTACACTTATGTTGTACTTATGATGTAGCTTAGTGTGTTTGTGTATTACAGTTAGAAAAATTAAGTAGAGTTATTCATTTTGTGATGTAGTTTGTGTATTACAGTTAGAAAAATTAAGTAGAGTTATTCATTTTGTGATGTAGTTTGTGTATTACAGTTAGAAAAATTAAGTAGAGTTATTCATTTTGTGATGTAGTTTGTGTATTACAGTTAGAAAAATTAAGTAGAGTTATTCATTTTGTGATGTAGTTTGTGTATTACAGTTAGAAAAATTAAGTAGTTATTCATTTTGTGATGTAGTTTGAAGGTTATCATTGGTTGAACAAACTGTGAAATAAGGGGCAGATATAATAAGATTTCATCTTCTTTCTGCTCCTTTCATTTTATCCTACTTGTATTCTTGTATCTGATGAAACTGTTTTGTATTGTTCTTTTAAAATGAATGAATAAACATCAAATCAAATCTTTTACTACTTTTTATAGCTAATTTAAGAATAGATGACTAATTACGTTACTTAACCAAATGATTCCTGGTCTTAAAATATATTGTTTAGGAACATGGTGTAAAAATAACTCATCTGAAGCATTAAAACCAGCATGTCACAGTTTGTTTTCGGTGTTACTAACCTGGCAACATCTTTAAATCATGAAAGTATCATATGTCCGCGCCGGGGGTGGGGGGTAATGGGGTTTTACCTTGAATGAAACACTCAAATACATGTCTTATTTACATGATTTACCGTGTTGGGTTAAACTTTAAGATTTTAACATAACACGACACTTTGTTCTAACCCGCCAACATGTTGTTCTACTAAAACGAACAACTTCTGACAACTTGTAGCGCAGTAGTTTCGAAAGGAAGGGTGTGGCTATTAGCTTTCCAAACCTACTATAACACGGCTTAAAAATCAGCAGCTGGCCAAATTAAAAGGTAAACATTGAGAAAATTTAACTTTGGAGTCATTTGCAGGGCCTAAACTTAATAACTACTAGAAGCTTGGTTGAAACTAAAGTTCCAAACTTAAACTGTTAGCATGTTAGCATGCACACTGGCAATGTCGGGTGGTAGCTTGAAAAAAAATGGGAGGAAATAAGACACGACGGTAACTTGCTTCATCTAGTCTGACAAAACACAGACTAGCTCATAATGTTAAGTGAAATGTTCAATTATTAAATCTACGCGTAATTAAAGTTGGTGAACGGCTGACAACTCTTGGGTAAACACGGGGCGCTAACAAGCTAGCTCAGCAGTTAGCGTAAGACAACACTCTTTTTAAAAAAAATCGGCTTTATGACACATTTTAAGAGTCCAAACTCTCCTGACCATTACAAAGACGAGTGAATAAACCAGCAAAGGTGTGAAGACAGCAAAGCTATTATTTTACAACACAAACTGTGCATGTACCGACAGCTCGTCAGTCATTAGCTGATGCTAGTTGCAGTGTACCCACACATCAACGTCTCTTCAGAGAGGGTCAAAACTGATCTGGGAGCAGAGCTTCTACAACACACCGACGCTTAAACACTCGTTATTAAGTTAACGCAGCGACACGCTGGGTAATAGGCTTGTAAACTGTTAAATTGACTCAGATGAAGGAGCTTCTTAAAACACTTACCGTGTTTCGCTGTGTGTGCGTTAAATGAAACCGTGGAATCAGGGTTGCCAGATCTCGCGAGAGAAACAAGCGACCAGCCCCATGAAAACAAGCGACCCACTCAGAGAACAAGTGTTCTGTGATGACTGTCATCAAACAAGCCCAACTGGCCACCCACCCCATTGTGTAAAACAAGGCCGTTTTTAAACAGTATGAACATACATTTACTGTATTATGGCATTACATTTTCTACATGAATGCTCCTACAAGCACCCTGCGGATGTTGTCTATCATGGTAGCACTAAGATTCATAACTGGCTGACTGTGATTATCGTACCCACCACTGCACCCTGTATTTACTGGTTAACTGGACATCATTAACCTCACGCAGACTCTTCCACTGGTACATTTTCATCTTCAAATCACTTCTTGGTCTGCTGCCCTCATACTCCTACATGTCTTTGTGTGAGTGCAGCTACAGCGTGCGCTCTCAGGACATGATCACCTGCAGTGTTCCGTCAGTGAGGACTGAACTTGGAAAAAGGGCCTTCTCCTACTCTGCTCCTGCTTCCTGGAATATCTTACAAAAAGATCTGAAGCTCTCGGCCCTGACCTCTCTGGATGGTTTTCAGAATCTGTTGGAATCCTGGCAAAAACCAATGCAGATATGTTCCTGTTTTTGATTTTTTTGTACATCATCTACCTTATAATGTTTTTGCTACTTTTTGCTACTTTTTCTTTTCTTTTGTTTATTGTTTAATGTATTCGTATCATTGATGTTCATCATTCTTTAGTTTGTAGCAGGTCGCTTTCATAAATGAGCCCTCGAGGCTCAATAAGATTTACCTGACTAAATTTTGATTTGATTTGATGTTTATTCATTCATTTTAAAAGAACAATACAAGACAGTTTCATCAGATACAAGAATACAAGTAGGATAAAATGAAGGGAGCAGAAAGAAGATGAAATCTTATTATATCTGCCCCTTATTTCACAGTTTGTTCAACCAATGATAACCTTCAAACTACATCACAGAATGAATAATTCTACTTAATTTTTCTAACTGTAATACACAAACTACATCACAAAATGAATAATTCTACTTAATTTTCCTAACTGTAATACACAAACTACATCACAAAATGAATAATTCTACTTAAATTTTTCTAACTGTAATACACAAACTACATCACAAAATGAATAATTCTACTTAATTTTTTCTAACTGTAATACACAAACTACGTCACAAAATGAATAACTCTACTTATTAACTCGGCCATTTTTTGGCAGTCGTCTCCCGATCAGAAAGTTGGCGGTTCGACTCCCGGGACCTGCACCATGTGTCGTTGTGTCCTTGGGCAAGACACTTAACCCTGAGTCGCTCCCGGTAGGACTGGAAAGCACCTTGCATGGTAGTCTGCCACCACCGGTTTATGAATGTGTGTAGCATTCAATATATGTGTAGCACTTTGAGATTTTCAGTAATGAAAAGTGCGTTATAAATTGAATTAATTATTATTATTATTATTATTATTATTATTATTATTATTATTTTTCTAACTGTAATACACAAACGCACTAAGCTACATCATAAGTACAACATAAGTGTAATACACAAACACACTAAGTTACATCATATATAGTTTTTGAGCAAGTCCTTTTTGACCTTTTTCTTAAATGTATACATTGATTTTGCATTTTTAACATCACTCTCCAGAGCATTCCACAATCGAACTCCCTGAATTGAGGTAGACCGTCCCTTTAAGCTGGTTCTGAATTGTGGTTTGATGAATATCTCTGTCCCTTTGAGATTGTAATAACTTTGTCTTTTTATAAAATTTCTTTGGATATTTAAAGGTAATGTGTTATTATGAGCCCTATACATAACTGATAAAATACTATATTCTACCAATTCCTGGAATTTCAATAAGTAAATAAATAAAGGTTGAATGAATGAATGAACATATAACCAGCAAAATTATGCTAAACCCTTTGAAGAACATATCCACTCTAAAAAATAAAAATACATTTAGCATATTTATACAAATTAATCCCATTAAACCTCTGGGACTCATTTACCAGAGAGACCTGGATTTTAAATGAAGAGTGATGACAACAATGGACAACAACAACAGACAATCATAAAGGATGCGTACAAATTTAAAAATTAAATAAAAATTAAACAGCAAACTCATAGTAAGCAAAGTCAACAAAAAACTTTCTTTAATCTCTATCCTGAATCATGCTTTAAGTGTGCGCTCTTTCTCCCATTCTTTATATTTTTTCCCATATTTCCCCCACTTATTGGAGCTCATTTTAGCGTGGTCTTGTCACTCTAGACAAAGATAAAGAACAAAGAATAAACCTTAAAATAACTTCAGGAGTATGTACATTCCCTCTCCTGATGGCCAGGTGCTGGCGCTGTCCTCAGACAGCGTGAGGCAATGATTCATCAAGATCAACGCCCGGAAAGCCTCTGGTCCTGACAACATTCCTGGTCGTGTGCTGAAGGACTGTGCAGGGGAACTCACTGCGGTCTTCACGGATATCTTTAACATCTCGCTGAGCCAGGCCATCGTCCCCACCTGTTTCAAAGCCACCACCATCATCCCTGTCCCAAAGAAGGCAACACCCTCATGCCTCAATGACTATCGTCCAGTAGCACTCACCCCCATCCTGATGAAGTGCTTCGAACGGCTAGTCATGAAAAGCATCAAATCTGTCCTCCCTGCCTCTCTGGATCCAATTTGCATATCGGCCTAATCGCTCAACCGACAATGCCATCTCCTCTGCCCTCCACACAGCTCTCACACATCTGGACACGAAGGACTCTTATGTTAGAATGCTGTTCATCGACTTCAGCTCGGCATTCAACACCATCATCCCCCAACAGCTCATCCTTAAACTGGACAGTCTGGGGCTGAACACCTCAATGTGTAACTGGCTGCTAGACTTCCTGACCGGGAGACCACAGGCAGTACGGGTCGGGAATAACACATCCAGCACCATCACATTGAATACAGGGGCCCCACAAGGATGTGTGCTGAGCCCCCTTCTATTCACCCTGCTAACACACGACTGCACACCATCATACAGCTCCAACCACTTCATCAAGTTTGCGGACGACACAACAGTGGTGGGTCTCATCAGCAACAACGATGAGACGGACTACAGGAACGAGGTGAGCCGCCTGGCCTTGACACAACAATCTCACTCTCAACGTGGAGAAGACAAAGGAGATTGTTGTGGACTTCAGGAAGAGGGATGCCCAACATGCCCCTCTGACCATCAACAGCACCACAGTGGAGAGAGTGGACAGCACCAAGTTCCTGGGAGTGCACGTCTCAGAGGACCTGTCCTGGAGCAGGAACACTGCATCACTGGCCAAGAAGGCTCACCAGTGCCTCTACTTTCTCCGCAAGCTGAAAAGAGCTGGAGCTCCAACCCCCATCATGTGCACCTTCTACAGGGGTGCCATAGAAAGTGTCCTGACCAGCTGCATCACGGTGTGGTTTGGTGCATGTACTGCATCCTGCCGCAAGAGCCTCCAGCGCATCGTGAGAGCAGCTGAGAAGATTGTCGGCACCTCCTTCCCCTCACTACAGGACTTACACAGCAACCGCCTCACTCGGAAAGCCCTCTGCATGGCAGGTGATCCCACACACCCACTACACAGCTGCTTCAGCCTGTTGCCTTCAGGGAGGAGACTGAGGAGTCTCCAGGCTCGAACCAGCAGACTGAGTGACAGCTCTGTTCACCAGGCAGTCAGGATGCTAAACTCTCTGCCTGATCTGCCTCCCCTCCCACTTGTACCGCCTTAAAAACTTTCACACATCACCACACAACACAAAGATTTTTAAAACTGGACTCTGTGTAATCAAAACGGGTTATACACTCAACACATGTTCATGTGCTCATTCAGTTTGCACTACTTCTCATATTTGCACTAATGTTTGTATTACATTACTGCCTATAGTCATACTACTGTTTACATTCACTGTTTACATTTATTACTACTGTTTACATTTATTACTACTGTTTACATTTATTACTACTGTTTACATTTACACTACTTTTTATATCTACACTACTGCTGATATATATATTTTTTTACTAGCCTTATTGCATATGCCACTTTACCTCTATACCAATATCAACTACCTCATACATATACTGTGTACATTAACTTCATATGCTGCTTTGTCACTCTATTACAAATGTCAATGCCAGAACCTTCATTTTATTTTATAGATATACTTTTTATACTTTTATACTACTATGCAAAAACTCAGGACAGTATTACACTTTTATTATTTCATTTTATGCTTATGTTTATTAATGTTTTAATGTTTTAGTGTTTAAATGGTTACTGTTGCATTGAAGGGACTGAGAGAAATGCAATTTCAATCCTGTGTATGTCCTGTACATATTGCAGTTTTGACAATAAAGTTGACTTTGACTTTGATTTTACGTGTAACAGATAAGCAGCACATTAGCATGAAACACCTCACTACTCGCGTTACTAGCTGGAGATTTCTTAATGCAGCCTTCGTTGTGATACACCTTCATAAAGATTTAAGAAACAGTGTAAGCATCACACACAAAAATACACCAATCTTTTATCCTTCTCATCAGTGCAAGGAAAACTTACAAGAAGTTGTCTCGTCTGTATTCTGCTCAAGCTCTACTCGTCATTACTTGCGCACGCTTATGTTTTTACCGCTGTCGCTTACGCTAACCGCACCTCAACGTGGAGAGGTGCTCAAGAAGGCGCTCTAAACGGACGCAATTTGGGAGCTCTGATATTCAACCGACACATTTTCATATATTAAAGGGAGCTGTTTGCTATAAGAAGACACTCTGCTGACAAGGTACCATTATTACCGGTAAGTGTATAGGCACTGTAGAGTGACATGAAGGGTGCAGAAAGAAGAAAACACGAGTCCAGCAAACTGTCCACTGCCAGCGTAGCTACCAAGCTAGCTAACACAGGGAAGCTAACTGGGTCTAAAAGTTTGACCGCTGCCAGTATGCACACTGTATTGATGAGGGGATGGAAGCAGAGTTTCCACCTCTGCCTGTGACATCCTCCAAAGCCCTCAGCAGAGAAACAAAGGAAGCCTGTGTATTTGTCGCTGTTGACCCCGGGGGGTCATTGTGTGTGGTCCCTGGTGGGGTTCGTCCGGTTCTTCCCCTTGGTCGGATCTGGGGAGTGGACGAGTGGCTCGTCTTGTTCGGGTGGTCCTGGGGACTCTGGGCTCGGGGTCCTTCCTGGGGTCTTGGGCTTTGATCGCCCCTTCGTCTGTCTCGGGCTTTGGGGGGACGGATCTCTGATGCTTCACAATCGCTACTAAATGTTCTATTGGAGGAACCTTATTCACTTATGCATGCTCACAACCACACACAAATGGATGCAGGGATGTATATGTAGATATATGTAGATGGGTATATAAATGAATATAAATATATATGTATGTATACTGTATATATATTTGTAGGTATGGGTATGTGTATTTATAGAAATCTACTGCAAGGTCATGAATATTATCAGTCTTTATGCTTGTATGTTTCGTTGCTGTGTTCTGTCATGTGCTTTGCAGGATTGTGGACGGAGGTTTGGTGTGTTTGCCTTGTGCTCTTTTTGTGGATAATTGTTGTTTTGTTGTCTCACTTTCTCTTTTCTTTCTTTCTCTCTATTAAAAAAAAATATTGGAGTGAGAGGATGGCTATAAGGTGTGAAGGGAGGCCATCTATAAATGGAAGAAAAAAAAAAAGAAACAAAGGAAGCTACAAGATACCAAGACAACCGTCCTCTCAGAGTTGGCTTTGCTTACCTGCCTCATAAACAACAGGTCGGACGCACTGGAAAAAATGGTCAGTAGCAACAAAGAGGCTATCAAGGACTATTCTAAACAAATAGAGGGTATCAAGGAATCGCTGGAGTTCATCTGTGCAGACATGAAGAGCAAGGTGGAACACTGTGAAAAGAGTATTAACGATTGCCAGAAAATCTGCAATGTGCATGAGAGTCGTATTTCACAGCTGGAAGCTTATTCACGTCGCTGGAACCTGAGGCTCCTCGGCCTGGAGGAAAAAGAAAATCAGGATGTAAGGAAAGATGTCATTAAAATCTTTCACGCCTTGCTCCCAGATATGAAGGAGGAATCTTCAAGTTAGATCGATGTTGTGGCGGCCGTGGTGTAGTGGTAATGGCAGTCGACCCCTGATCGGAAGGTTGGAGGTTCGAATCCCGCATCCGCCCACCATGTGTCGTTGTGTCCCTGGGCAAGACACTTAACCCTGAGTTGCTCCCGGTAGGTCTGGATGGCGCCTTGCAAGGCAGGCTACCACTACCGGTGTATGAATGTCTGAATGAATGGGTGGATGGTTGGTATTGTAAAGCGCTTTGGGGCTCCTCACAGGGGGCTGGAAAGCGCTATATAAATAAGCTCCATTTACCATTTGTGCATCGCCTTGGGCCGAAGAAAGCTGGCACACACGTCACCGTTACATTTCACCGCGTCAACAAATCCCAATAAAGTTGGGACAAGTCCATTTTTACCACTGTGTGGCATCCCCCCTTCTTCTTACAACACTCAACAGACGTCTGGGAAAAGAGGAGACCAGTTTCTCAAGTTTAGAAATAGAAATGCTCTTCCATTCATGTCTAATACAGGCCTCTAACTGTTCAATCGTCTTGGGCCTTCTTTGTCGCACCTTCCTCTTTATGATGCACCAAATGTTCTCTATAGGTGAAAGATCTGGACTGCAGGCTGGACATTTCAGTACCTGGATCCTTCTCCTACGTAGCCATACCATACCAGTTTATTTATAAAGCACTTAAAAATACAGCATCAGCCGTCCGAAGTGCTGTACAAAACAAAACACAAAACAATAAAAACAATCATATGAATAATCAGAACATCACAAGTAAAATAATACAACATTAAAACAGAGATGTGAACTCACTCTGGTTTAAAAGCCAATGAAAACATATGTGTTTTTAAACGAGTTTTAAAAACAGATATTGATGGGGCCTGCCTGACCTTCAGTGGCAGCTCGTTCCATGATGTTGTGATTGCTGTAGAATGTGGTCTGACATTAATAATAATAATAATAACAAACTTTATTTGTATAAAGATCAGAGGTGGAACGCAGCTCAAAGGGGAGGCTATTCCAGGCTTTTGGGCCGGCAACAGACATTATCTTGTTGAAAATGCAGGGTCTTCCCTGAAAGAGATGATGTCTAGATGGAGCATATGTTGTTCTAGAACCTGAACATAGTTCTCTGCATTAATGGTGCCTTTCCAGACATGCAAGCTGCCCATGCCACAAGTGCTCATGCAACCCCATACCATCAGTGATGCAGGCTTCTGAACGGAGCGTTGATAACAACTTGGGCTATCCTTGTCCTCTCTGGTCCGGATGACATGGCGTCCCAGTGTTCCATAAAGAACTTCAAATCATGACTCATCTGACACAGAACAGTCTTCCATTTTGCCACACTCCATTTTAAATGACCCCTGGCCCAGTGCAAACGTCTGAGCTTGCTTAGAAATGGCTTCCTCTTTGCACTGTAGAGTTTCAGCTGGCAACGGCGGATGGCACGGTGGATTGTGTTCACTGACAATGCTTTCTGGAAGTATTCCTGAGCCCATTCTGTTATTTCCTTGACAGTGGCATTCCTGTTTGAGGTGCAGTTGTAGGAGGTGGTGAAGAGACGACACAGGAGACGGGATGCAGGTCTTCACTTTATTCACTCCTACTTTAACTGGCGGGAAAACCACCCAACTCCGCCTTATATACCCACATAACATCCGGTCCTCTGGACCTTTCACAATAAAAGCATCCTTAACACATTCGGTCCACTGGGTGTGAGTAGAGCCCCCTAGTGGTCCACCACACACGCCCCCCCAGAACACCCAGTAAGGTCCATCACTAGTCCCGCATTTTAGGTTTGATTAAACGCCCAGAACGGCTGAACCTGGGCCCTGCAGAACCAGTTTGATGGAGCGGGGGGTGACGATGAGGGGCTGCAGAAGATTCGGGCTCCAATGGTTGTTGAGAGTCTCTGGAAGGAGGGCAGCAATCCGTTAGCAACGTGGATGGAGGTCTGCCCCTGCGAGGAGCCTGGGCCGTAACAACCTGATCATCTGACACAACATGAGCCGGTTTAAGCCTATCAATACAGACAGTCTCAGTACGACCCCCTAAATCTAAAAGGAAATGTTTTGGGCCTGGCTGAAGAACCCGAAACGGTCCATCATACACAGGCTGTAGTGGTGTCCTGTGTGCATTGTGTTTGACAAAAACAAATTTAGAGGACTCCAGACTCTTAGGGACAAATGACTGAGGTAAACAATGGTGTACCGGGCCGGGGACACGAACGGAGTCCCCCTGAGACGAAAAATGTTGCAACGGCGGGGCGAACTGTGGTGAGGGTACCTCAGGTAAAAACTCACCGGGGACGCGCACAGGTTGACCGTAAACCAGTTCAGCCGGGGAAGAGCTCAGGTCCTCTTTGGTTGCGGTACGTAAACCTAACAACACCCAGGGAAGACGGTCAATCCAGTTGTCACCGGTCAATGCAGCTCGCAGTGCAGCTTTCAATGACCTGTGAAACCGTTCACACAAACCATTAGCTTGAGGGTTGTAAGCTGTGGTCCTGTGAACGTTCGTCCCCAGGCCCTTGGCCATGGTAGACCAAAGCTCAGAAACAAACTGCGGGCCCCTGTCTGATGTAATGTCTGAAGGGGGGCCAAAACGTGCAACCCAGGTAGACAAAAATGCCCGGGCCACCACTGCAGCCGTTGTGGATGTCAGAGGAACCACCTCAGGCCACCTGGTGGTCCGATCTATCATAGTCAGCAGATGAGTAAAACCTTGTGATGGAGGCAGAGGGCCCACCAGGTCCACGTGCACATGGTCAAACCGCCGACTAGGGATAGGGAAAGGTTCCAAAGGTGCTTTGGTGTGCCTGTCAACCTTAGCACGCTGACATGGGACACACGCTGCTGCCCACTCCTTAACCGCTTTACGCAGACCGGGCCAAACAAACTTTGAACTGACCAGTTTCACCGATGCTCTAACCCCTGGATGCGAAAGGGAATGCAAGGAGTCAAAAACGCGGCGTCGCCATGAAACTGGAACCAGGGGGCGGGGCCTGCCAGTAGAAACGTCACAGAGCAGGAGAGGACCTCCGTCATTCACCTGCCGTTCCTCCAACTCGAGGCCCGTGGGCCCGGACTGGAGCTCGAGTATTTCTGCGTCGCTACGTTGGTCCGCAGCCATGGCAGAAAAATCGATGCCCACGTACACGGGGGAGATCAGCACCCGGGAGAGACAGTCGGCCACCACGTTGGACTTTCCAGCCACATGCTGAATGTCTGTAGTAAATTCAGACACCGCTGCGAGGTGGCGTTGCTGGCGAGCAGACCAGGGGTCAGAAATTTTCGACATGGCAAACACCAAGGGTTTGTGGTCAACGTATGCAGTGAACTGGCGGCCTTCCAGGAAAAACCTGAAATGGCGTGTAGCTAGGTAAAGCGCCAGCAACTCTCTGTCAAAAACACTGTATTTAAGCTCATTGTCCCGCAGCGTACGGCTGTAAAATGCAAGCGGCTGCCAAACTCCTGACACCTGCTGTTCTAACACAGCCCCCACCGCGACATCAGATGCGTCTGTTGTCAAAGCTATTTGTGCCGCCGGGGATGGGTGGGCCAGAAGGGCAGCAGTGGCCAGTGCAGCTTTAGCATCACCAAATGCCTGTAGGCGTTCTGGTGTCCAGTCAACACTGTCGTTGGGCTTTTTCTTTTTCAGCGCTCCATAGAGCGGGCGCAGCAGTTGTGCTGCCCTGGGGAGGAAACGGTTATAGAAGTTAACCATTCCCAAAAATTCTTGTAGCGCTTTAACAGACTGGGGCTGTGGAAAATCTGACACCGCCTGCACTTTGTTTGGTAACGGGACAGCACCACTGGCAGAAATGCGGTGGCCCAAAAAATCAATGACTGGCAGTCCAAACTGGCATTTTGCTGTATTTACAATCAGGCCATGTGCTGCTAGGCGCTGAAAAACCTCGCGGAGGTGGGACATGTGCTGCTCAGCTGAGCTGCTAGCCACCAGGATGTCGTCCAAGTACACAAATACGAAGGACAGACCCCTTAGGACTGAATCCATCAACCGCTGAAATGTTTGTGCTGCTCCTTTAAGACCAAAAGGCATGCGCAAAAACTCAAACAGGCCGAAAGGCGTGATCACAGCGGTTTTAGGGACATCCTCCACATGCACAGGGACCTGGTGGTACCCCCGTACTAAATCTACTTTTGAAAAAATAGAGGTCCCATCCAGGTGCACTGAGAAATCCTGGATGTGGGGGATGGGATAACGATCGTTCTCTGTGATGTTATTAAGGCGGCGGAAATCCCCACATGGTCGCCATTTGCCGTCTGCTTTGGGCACCATGTGCAGGGGGGAGGCCCACGGGCTGTTTGAGCGCTGCACGATGCCTAAATGCTCCATGTTAGCAAACTCTTCCTGTGCTATTGCTAGCTTAGTAGCATCGAGGCGGCGTGCCCGTGCGAACACCGGGGGACCTGTTGTGGGAATGTAATGTTCAACCCCATGCTTTGTGTTTGTGTTGGCAAAGTTAGGAACAGTCAGCGAGGGAAACTCAGACAATAAACGTTGAAACACATCACCCGAAGCTAAAAAATTAGCATGCATTAGAGGCCCAGCTCCTCGCGTCTCGCAAGGCAGTGACGAAAAGGACACCGCGTCGATTAAACGTCTGTTAGCCATATCAACCAGGAGCCCGTGAGCACAAAGAAAATCGGCCCCTAAAATAGGGACTGAGCTAGCAGCTACCACAAAGTTCCACTGGAAGTCTCGTTCATGGAAACGAACAGTCACCAACCTTTCACCAAACGTCTTGATGGGTGAGCCGTTAGCCGCGGTTAGCTGCGGCCCGCAGCCTTCAGCCAACGTGTCGGAGCCAGACGGGGGAACAAGGCTCTTCTGCGAACCAGAGTCCACCAGGAACCGCCTCCCCGACCTCGAGTCTTCGATGAAAAGCAGCCTTTCCTTGTCGCCAACGGCCGCGGCTGCTAGCGTGCGTTGGCGTTGTCGTTTCCCTGAGGTTTGTAGCTGCACGGCGGGACGCACCGTCGTGCTTTGGCGCCAAAACGCTTGTGGTAGTAGCAAAAGGCGGCTCCTGTCCGCCCGCGGCTAGCGACCCCTGCTACCACCGATGGCTCGTCCGGCGCTGAGGGCGTTACTTGAAACTCGGGCGCTGCTGGAGATCCGTGGGCCGCCATCTGGACTTCGAAGGTCCTTGTCGTTAGAAGAATGCGGTCAGCTTCTCCAGCCAGCGCGCGGTAATTCTTCTGCTGCAGAAACGTGGAGTTGGCCAGGACATTACGCACTTGTGCTGGAAACTTGCGGAGGAGAAGGTGGCGGAAGAGGAACTCGCAGTCGCCTGAGCCCCGCAAGGCTAACATGCCTTCCACTAGCTCCAAAGCTGTTCCATCGCCCAAACCGGGGAAAGAAAACAGTTTCTCCGCGCGCTCCGCGTCTGAAAGCGTATAACGCTGCAGAAGGAGCTCCTTGATTGCGGCGTATTTTCCTTGTGCAGGAGGGTCCTCGAGCAGGCTCATTACCCGCTGGGCTGACCGTGGGTCCAGCGCCGCGACCACATGGTGGTATTTGGTGTCGTCTGAAGAAATCCCGCGAAGGACGAACTGCGCTTCGACGTGTGCAAACCACGCCGGGGCGGCGTTCAGCCAAAAGTCCGGCATCCTGGCGGACACCGCAAAAGCGAGCGAGGCCGCCTGTGGGGGTTCCACCACAGGGGACAGCTGAGGGGAGCTGGCTGTAGCTTCATGCGTCGACATATTCAGCTCACGTGGGTCACCAATTGTAGGAGGTGGTGAAGAGACGACACAGGAGACGGGATGCAGGTCTTCACTTTATTCACTCCTACTTTAACTGGCGGGAAAACCACCCAACTCCGCCTTATATACCCACATAACATCCGGTCCTCTGGACCTTTCACAATAAAAGCATCCTTAACACATTCGGTCCACTGGGTGTGAGTAGAGCCCCCTAGTGGTCCACCACACAGTGACATTTAAGGGCCCGGAGATCACGAGCATCCAGTAGAGTTTTACGGCCTTGACCCTTACGCACAGCGATTGTTCCAGATTCTCTGAATCTTTTGATGATGTTATGCACGGTTGATGATGATAACTTAAAAGTCTTTGCTATTTTACGCTGGGTAACACCATTCTGGTATTGCTGCACTATCTTTCTGCGCAACAATGGTGGAATTGGTGATCCTCTTACCATCTTGGCTTCTGAGAGACACTGACACTCTGAGAAGCTCTTTTTATACCCAATCATGTTGTCAATTGACCTAATTAGTGTTAATTGGTCTTCCAGCTGTTCGTTATATGCTCAATTTCCTTTTTCCAGCCACTTATTGCTACTTGTCCCAACTTTTTTGGGATTTGTTGACACTGAAATTTTGAATCAACATATTTTTCCTTTAAAATGTTACATTTACTCAGATTAAACTTTTGATCTGTCATCTATGTTCTATTATGAATAAAATATTGACATTTGCCATCTCCACATCATTGCAATCAGTTTTTATTCACAATTTGTTTAGTGTCCCAACTTTTTGGAATCCGGTTTGTAGGTTAATCTTGGTCAATGTCTATGGTTTTAATAACTGCCAGGAGAATTCTGTCTTTATAGGCAAAATAGAAGACCGCTTATTACATTATTTATCTAAATATTCAAATTTTTATGTTATCATTAGGGAGACTTTAATGTAGTCCCGAGCAATCTTAATGATAGGTGGCCCCCAAGACAAGATAGCAGCTCTCAGGATAATTATCTAAACCTTTTCACCAGGGGCGGATCTAGAAAAATATCTATGGGGTGGCAAGAGGGTGGCAAGGATGTTTCAGGGGGTGGCAACACCCTCCCCCTCCACACACATACACACACATACATATATATACAGTATACAGGTAGTCCTCGACTTACGACGCCCCTGACTTACGACGTTTCGGACTTACGAACGCATCTCATTATATTAAAAAATAAAACTTTAAAAAAACTTTTTTTAATAATAAATAAATAAATGTACAGGACTGTACAGTTACCAAGCACTTAGCGTATCCTAACATAGTTAAGGAGTGAGTTGAATTGTCTCCCTCCTCCCTAGCAGGCTCCATTCACATAAAGGGAGCTAGCTCCCTTTATGTGAAAGGTAGACAACTCAACTCACTCCTTCATCTTTAACAACTGTGTTAGGAAAGGCTAAGTGCTTGGTGACTACAGTACTGTACATCTATTTATTTTTAAAAAAAATCCATCCATCCATCCATCCATTTTCTTCCGCTTATCCGGGGTCGGGTCGCGGGGGTAGCAGCCTAAGTAGGGAGGCCCAGACTTCCCTCTCCCCAGCCACTTGGAGCAGCTCCTCTGGGGGAATCCCAAGGCGTTCCCAGGCCAGCCGAGAAACATAGTCCCTCCAGCGTGTCCTGGGTCTTCCTCTGTGCAGCCAAGGTGTTGAGAGTATCCGTTTTGGTGGCCTTAGAAAAAATATATATATTTTTTTTTGTATGTGATCCTACTTACGAATTTTCGACTTACGAATGGCTCGTAGGTACAGAACTTGTTCGTAAGTCGGGGACTACCTGTATATATAAATAAAATGATGCAATGTAAAGGGAGAGACATGAAACAGCCAAAGTACAGGCAGCAGAAATACAGGTGTGTTCAGTCCTCTTTTCATTTCATTTCTCACTTCCCGCCACTCAGTCAGAACTTGACGTCTTGAGTCAGTTGTACAATGTGCTTCTTCTTCTTTAAATTTATTGGCAGTTGGCAAGAAAGTTAGGTGAGCATTACCGCCACCAACTGGTAAGGAGTGTGGACCATATGACTAAATCAAAAAAGGCGTTCAATACAAGATCAACTGGACTTTAAAGTCCAGTTGATCTTGTATTGAACGCCTTTTTTGATTTATCATGTCCTGGACGACTGAGAATCTTCACCATATGACTACATTGTGCTGCATTCAATGTTGTCGGAAAAAAGATGTTCGCGTTCGTAATGTCCAGCTGGGGTGGCAAACAGGGTGGCAAGGCTCTCTGTTGGGGTGGCAACTGCCACCCTATGCCACCCCAGTAGATCCGCCCCTGCTTTTCACTGAAAGACATGGTATAATTGACATCTGGAGAAAAACACATCCATTTCAAAAATAATATACTTGGTCTAATAAATCTTTATCAAGCCAATCAAGGATTGACTATTGGCTCATCTCTAAAGAAATAAGTAATGGGATAGCAAGCATTCTTCCTTTACCTCAATCTGATCATAAAGCTATTTATATCAGTATCCCTTTAACACTAGCTTCTAATCAAAAAAGGCGTTCAATACAGAACAACTGGACTTTATTTGTAACAGAAAACGTTTCGCTTCCCACTGGGGAGATTTATCAATTCAATGAGCAGACTTGTGAGTGAATGAAGTTATAAGCAGGCTGAGCCACTGGCACACACCAACCTATGTAAATTGGAAGCTAACACACATACATACTTGGGATAACACGTACCTGTGACCCATTCAAAGTTCAGCGTGTGGAAACAGAGCTTACAGAAAACACACACATCCTACTGTATGTAAATTGACAAATCACACCTCACACATTGATAGCAGGGACCTCTCAAAGTCCTTGCCAGTCTGCCTCTTTTCCACCGCTCGGCTCGGCTCGGGTTGGATCGGCTCAGGTCGGCTCAGTTCGGGTCGGGTCACATCTATGTTCTGTTTCCACAGCTTTTTTGTACCCCTTCTGTGGGCGGGGTCCAGAATCCTACTCGTCTTACCACATGGTGGCAGTAGTGTTCCCTCAAGCTATTTACTACAGTACTAGCCACCACTAGAAGAAGAACACAATAAAGGCTTTGACAGAATGTTGTGAAAGAGATGTCATGCTATAATGAGTACCTCATGAGCTGTAATCTTTAAACCCAATTCATAATCCTACCTTGTTGCCTTCTTTAAACCCATGTATTTTCCAATTTAGTATTTTTACAATAAAGATGTATTAAAGCATATTTTATTATTTAGTTATGCACAAGGTGCTTGATAAAGTTGCAAAACCATATTTATCTGAGCTGCTTCAACCTTCCTGCCCTCCCCGATCTCAGATCAGCTGAGCAGTTGCTGCTGACAGTCCTCAAAACTTTTTAAATCTTATTTAAAAACACACATTTATTCCTTGGCTTTTAACACGTGATCTTATCTTTTATGGCATGTTAACACACCTGCAGTAAGACTGGTATATGTATTTATTTTTGTATGCTTTTTATAGTTTTTAATTAACTTGTCTTTTATGTTATTGTACAGCACTTTGGTTGACCCTGTGGTTTTTAAAATGTGCTTTATAAATAAAGTTGATTTAAAACATCACACTGTGATCTTTGAAACTGCCAGAGTTTCCCTGGTAAAGTTGCTGCTGGGTGGTAGATGGTAGATGGATGGTCTGTGAATTCTTTAACTTTAAACTGTCCAAAGGACTTTGGCCACTTTTAATTTTTGACTTTTTTTGTATGACTTCATCCTAGAACCAAATAATTTATAACGTAATAACAGTTGAGCAGATTCTAATAATCTTTATCTTATGATTCTTTAAAGGTCAAATGCAAATGGAAAGTTCTCTTAACTTCCAGTATGGATTTAAACACAATACACACTTCACATTATAAAATAAGTTTAGGAAATTGAATGTTCGAGGACACCACTTAAGAAAATATAACGTTTAATAGGAAAAGTTTGAAGTGACAAACAGAAGTAACAAATTTCCATCTGGTGTCTCACGTCTTCCTCCAGAAGATGACACAGGTTGTTGAATTCTGGCGATTTTCTTCTGTTGACTGTAAAAGAAAAATGTGATTAATTTAGTCCAGAAACTGTTTTTTTTTTTTTTAAACAACACAGTGTGATCACAACATGTTCATATACTAAATGTATCCTGTTGGAGTTATTTGAAATAAAATTCAATGTTTTATAGACATAAATGTGTCAAGCTACCTCCATTAATTTTCTCCCTTGTACTTTGTATCACATATTATCAATTCTATCAAAAACCACATAGCTGATATTTTTCAAAAAAATCTAGTGTGATCACAACATGTTCATATACTAAATGTATCCTGTTGGAGTTATTTGAAATAAAATTCAATGTTTTATAGACATAAAGACACCTCCATTAATTTTCTCCCTTGTACTTTGTATCACATATTATCAATTCTATCAAAAACCACATAGCTGATATTTTTCAAAAAAATCTAGTGTGATCACAACATGTTCATATACTAAATGTATCCTGTTGGAGTTATTTGAAATAAAATTCAATGTTTTATAGACATAAAGACACCTCCATTAATTTTCTCCCTTGTACTTTGTATCACATATTATCAATTCTATCAAAAACCACATAGCTGATATTTTTCAAAAAAATCTAGTGTGATCACAACATGTTCATATACTAAATGTATCCTGTTGGAGTTATTTGAAATAAAATTCGAATTTTTATAATTTATTTTCGTTGTGCAAGCACAGTTTTGGAAGGAGTCAAAGCGAAACTACTTTAAATGCAGCATATTTGACCACTACGTGACAATATTAAAGCGTGGTTAAGCTCAGGAGCCCTCGTACTATAAAGTCAGCTATGAAATATATTTTATATCTGTTCATTGAGCTACATTTAAAGACATAAAGCCGCCCGCGCGCCGCGTGTTGCTCGTGGCGAACCTGCTTTTTAAAATCCTGCAGTTTTGAGCAATACGTGATTTTATTAAGGACACGTTCAGCTGAAGACCCATCTTTGCTATAAATTTTAAAAATAATAATTGTTTTTACCGTGTTATTCATGTAAAGTCCTGCAGTGATCACTTCCCTCGCTTCCGTGAAAACTGCTCGAGTCTCCTCCTTCCTACTTCCAGAGCGGGTGAGCTCGCCTCAGTACCCCTCTGAAACCAGCCCGAAAATCTCAAGAAATCTCGCGCGGCTTAGCACGGAATATCCGGTGGAAAAGGATGAAAGGGGGTCTCTGCGACGCACATATGACGTAACATCCGACCCGAGCCGACCGGTGGAAAAGAATTCACAAACGAGGCTCCTCTGTTCTCATCAGGTGCGAAACGTCTGGGAATCAACCCCAGGGCCGCACCATAAGTTTAAGAAAGTTGGAATCTGAGACCTCCTCCTCGGTTTAACGATGGTTTCTCCCATTTTACATACCGGTAAACGCTTCCTTCACACCCCTCTCAAACCACCTGTGCTCTCGATCCAAAATATGTATATTCTGGTCCTCAAAAGAGTGTCCCTTGTCCATGAGGTGGAGGTGAACAGTTGCGTTTTGTCCAGAGGAGGAGGCTCTCCTGTGTTGGGACATTCTTTTGTGAATGGGCTGCTTGGTTTCTCCAATGTAGAGGTCTGGACAGTCCTTAGCTTCTAGCTTCTAATCATTTTAAATCTTACTACTGGAAGCTTAACAGCAGCATCCTCAACCACAAAGAGGTTTGTTTAAAGTTGGAAAGCTTTATTTCATATTTCTGGAACAAAGCCTCAAAGGAAAATGCTTTTGGTATTAACTGGGAATGGTAAAATATGATATTTCAAAATTTCTCAGGAAATATAGTAGTGACTTGGCTAAAAAAGAACTTCAGAAGAAACTGAAGTACTATAGTTAAAAAAAAAATCACTTTTCTGTCTTCAAAATCTGCTGATTCTCTGGATGTCAATGAAAAAGCTTAGCTGAACTTGATGAGATGCAGCTTAGGATAGACAGGATTTATAAAAGAAAAGCTGAGGGAGCATATGTTAGATCACGTAGACAATGGCTTGAGAAAGGTGAGCAGAGCTCTGCATATTTTTTTAGGCTGGAGAGACAACAGTCAAAAAATAACTCTTGTGAGACAGTTAAGAATTGGTGGATCGGTTGTAGAGGACCCGAGAGAAATAGCTAAATTATGCACAGATTTTTATAGCAACCTTTACACATCCAGATTCTGTTTGCAGTCAAACACAGATTTCTTTGACTCTCTCTCTGATAACAGAAAACTTGTAGAAGATGATGCAGATTTCTGTGATAGATCAATAACTTTAAATGAAGTCATCAATGCTTTAGGCCGGTTAAAATTAAATAAATCACCAAGGTCAGACGGGCTTACGTCAGAA
>JBBPBX010037308.1:3389-30992 GCA_038048925.1 Garcialebias charrua | reverse complement strand
TATATATACACAATGTTTTTTTTATTTATTAAATCTTCCGTTACCTCCATGTAACCTACTGATTTACCCGTCAGTGTTTGCTTTCATTTGGATTCCCTTAAGTCACCAAAGTTTGCCTTTTGAATTCGGGTCATTCTCTGCAGCCAATCCGTTGTGACAATTCATTCAACCTTTATTTATATAGGCTAGCCTCGTTCTCCTTGCAACAATGCAACCCAACCATTTAGTTTTTAACCTTAAATACATCGGAAGGCCATATCTGCATGCAAACACCATTTATGGATCAGTAAATACACGAATACATTGAAATCTTGCTTTTTCCATGTACTTTATTGTTTTATTTAGTGCTACGTTTAGCCAACCTTTTCCTTTTTACTGATACATCTGGATAGTTGTATTTGTGAGATTGCAACACGTTCCATATAGACTTGCAGTGTTACTAACGCAAGGTCATTTACACTGTGCTCTTGTTTCTGTGGTAGCAGTTAGGGGATTTGAGTCACGCACCAGATCTGTGCCAAACAGAATCCCACGAAAACACACTCGCATAGAAAGCTGCAGACACACTTAGCTTGATGATTTATCATAACGGAGCTGTAAAAATCGATTGGATTCAGGGTCACCTCATACACAGAGGCAATGTACAAATCTCACACTTCTATCTGTCTTGTCGTCTTTTTTTACTTCCTTTTGAGCCCTTCTTTTCATTTCGTGGATGACATTTTCCACTTGCCTTTTGCTGAAACAGATTCTTCGGTCTGAATTCTTTCAGACTTCCCTGGTAATCCTCGGACAGTCTGTTCCGCTTGTACCGTAAACACCGGTGTATAATACGCTCTGGTGTATAATACGCTTTGGCCAATATTTGGAAATAAATCAGAAAAATTGGTAGATAATACGCTTCGGTGTATAATACGCGCTGCCGTGACAGTTTTTTTATGGCCACTAGATGGCGCCAGGATACGCCTCCAGGTACAGTCTGCAGGTAAACAGACTACAGGGTGCATTAGCGCCCATAGCGGCCGAAACTGGTACTGCACCATTTTTAGGCCAAAATGAAAAAACAGCGAATCAGAGCCAAAAATGGGTCTAAAAATATGGGAAAAAATCTGTAGATAATACGCTTCGGTGTATAATACGCAGGACATTCAAATGAGCAATAAAAGTGCGTATTATACACCGGTGTTTACGGTACTCAGTGTCTTTACTTTAACTAACTGGGGGAAAAGCAGGGCCCTTATCTGAAGAGCATAAAGGCTGGAAGTGCTATATTTTTTATATTGGGATTTTTTTTGGTCACTTAAAATGTTTTCTTTTATGTGTTTATGTTTAGAATGCTTACTTGTATGCCAACGTTTTACGATAATGCACACTACGGAACAAGCAATGTTATTTTTTCACGTTTAGCCCCGTATGGTGAATGGAGAAGGATGCCTGTTGTCTCCTGTGTGCCTCGACTTACTGAACAAAAATAAAAATGCAACATGCATTTGATTTGGCTCTCATTTTTCATGAGCTGAACTCAAAGATCTAAGATTTTCTATATGCACAACAGGCCTTTTTCGTTCAAATATTGTTCACAAATGTGTGTAAATCTGTGTTAGTGAGCACTTCTCCTTTGCCGAGCTAATCCGTCCACCTCACAGGTGATGTGGCATATCAAAATGCTGATTAGGCAGCATGATTGCACATGTGCCTTAGGCTGACCACAATAAAAGGTCACTCTAAGGCCCTGTTTACACGGACACTGTGTGGGGGAAACGGAACTTATGGGCATGTTAATTAGGTCAAAAGTTTTGCGTTGACACAGGCGAATCCTGTGGATACGACTCTCTCCCTCCCCACCCCCCGTCCTCATGATTTCACTGTAGTTACCATGCTGGGCCATTAGATGGCGCTGTGATTTTTGGAACCTTCACTACTGCGCATGCGTGCTGCCTGTAAACAGAGCAGACGAGGCAGCCTGTTTTCCTCTCTGGCTAAAAGTTCAGCTAACTACAAGTTGTTGTCAACAAGTTAACAACAAGTTAAAGCTGGAATTTGGATAAGAGTCAACAGATTTGACACCAAGTGGGACCGCTTCATCTAACAAGCTCCACACCAGATGCTGAGCAGAACCGAGTCAACATGTCTGACTTTAGTCCGTGAGAATCAGCTGATTTCCAGCAGCGCTACAAGGTAAACAATGTTCTTAATAATGTTTCCTTGTGTTTAGTTCGATCACAGAACAACCAACTGAGGTTTTATTTTTATTTTTTTCCTGCGAGGTCGAAGCTGTCGTTCCACGAAGCGGACCGGTTCGGATGTGGGTCCAGTTTCCACCAGGATGAAAACAACAGAGTCCAGTTCATTAAAGTTCGGTTAACGTGTTTTTAAAAGTGTTCAATTTAATTCTCAGTGTTTGTGACATGAGTTTGTGGTGTTGAATAAATAAATAAATTAAAAATCAACCTGGTGTCTTCATTTTCAACATGCAGCATGTTAGGCATGACGTAACGAGTCCAGATAGCTTCATTTAGCTCAGATAAATGTAAATATCTCCCACGCTAACATAAATACTGTTTATTATTGTTAAACTGTTAATATATAGCACATTTAGTATGTTATAGTGCAGCGTGACACGTGAAATGTCCGACTGCCTCGTTAACAGACAACTGGATCCAGGCAGCTGGCTCTCTTCCAACACAGATGCAGGTAAGGTGTAGAATAATTAAATATGAGAATCAAAATATATTCCATCAGCTATAGTTCAGAAAGTGGTGCGTGTGTCCACTGTCCAGTCCACCGCCATTGTTAAAATGCCGGCTGTCTGCGCGTGCGTGCTGCGTGCATGTGTTCAAACAAAAGCTCCACGGGAGATGTTTACATTATCAACGGGGGGTCAGCGAAAAACTTCCACCTTGAGAGCAGGATCAGAAAAGTATCGGAGTCAAAGAGGGGGGCCAGCAGCGTCGTGTAGGCGATAAGCAAAGTCGCAAAGAGAAAGTAGCGGTTACACTCAAAATACGCGCCGTGTAAACTGGCCCTTAAATGTTCGGTTTTATCACAGCACAATGCCACAGATGTTGCAAGTTTTGAGCTGTTGTCCATGAATTGAATTTTCATTTCTCTACCACAAGCATCTCCAAAGGCGTTTCAAAGAATTTGGCCTTACAACCGCCCAGGACCTCCACATTCAGCATCTTCACCTCCAAGATGGTCTGAGACCAGCCACCTGAACAGCTGCTGCAACAATATGATATGAAAGCAACATGGTGAGTAATGAATAGTGTCCTGAAGAATCATAAAACAAAAACTGGTATTTCAAAATACTTTGTAAAAGACAACGATGAAATTCATGATGAAAATGAAATTGTAAATGGATTTAATCAATATTTTGTGAATGTTGGATTAAGCCTTGCAGCTAAAATACCAAAAGCAGATAATAATGTGATCCGTTCAATTAAAGGTTGTGCAAATAGTATTTTTCTAAATGGAACTAACAAAGAGGAAATAATGAATGTAGTAAAAAATCTTACAGACAAGAGATCAAGGGACTGGGTGGACATGGATATGATGTTTGTAAAGGACATAATGAGCCATGTTATTGAGCCGTTTACATACATATGTAATTTATCATTTTCAACAGGAATATTTCCAGATAATATGAAAGTAGCTAAGGTAGTTCCTCTTTTTAAAAATGGTGATAAATGTGTGTTCAACAATTATAGACCTATATCCTTGTTACCACAGTTTTCAAAAATTCTTGAAAAACTATTTGTAAACAGACTAGATCAATTTATAGATAAACAAAATATTCTAAGCAACAGTCAGTATGGGTTTAGAGCAAAAAACTCTACATCAATGGCTCTCATGGAATTAATGGAACAAATAACTACTGCTGTCGATCAAAAACAATATTGTATCAGTATTTTTGTTGATTTAAAAAAAGCATTCGATACTATTGATCACACCATTCTCCTTGAAAAACTGAACAAATATGGTATTAGAGGACCAGCATTACAGTGGGTATCTAGCTACTTGAAAGATAGGAAACAATTTGTACAAATAAATGATGTAAGATCTGACCTCTGTAATATCACATGTGGAGTTCCCCAAGGCTCTGTACTTGGACCAAAGCTATTTATTTTATATGTGAATGACTTGGTAAATGTGTCAGGACTCCTTAAATGTGTACTTTTTGCTGATGATACCACATTTTTCTGTTTAGGTGAAGATATAGAACAAATGTTGGAATTGATAAAGACAGAATTTGTCAAGATACAAACTTGGTTTAAAATAAATAAATTATCATTAAATCTAGAAAAAACTAATTACATGATATTCAGTAATAAAAAGAAAACTGTTGATGTTCCACTCAAAATTGAGGGTGTTGAGATTTGTAGAGTGAGTGAGGTGAAGTTTTTGGGTGTTATCATTGATGACAAACTGACATGGAAACAACACATAAATTCTGTAAGAATAAAAATAGCTAAATCGATTGCAGTACTGTACAAAGTCAGAGACCTATTGAATGATAAAGCTCTGTATTTGTTGTATAACACAATCATTGTTCCACACTTAATCTATTGTATTGATGTTTGGGGGAATGTGTGTAAAGTCAAAGTCAACTTTATTGTCAGAACTGCAATATGTACAGGACATACACAGAATTGAAATTACGTTTCTCTCAGTCCCTCGGTGCAACAGTAACTATTTAAACATTGAAACACTGAAACATATAATAATAGACATAAGCATAAAATAGTAAAGCTGTAACACTGTCCTGAGTTTTTGCATAGTGGTACAAGAGTATGAAAATTTACACCAACTCTAAAACTAAAACACTAAACATTTAATGAACATAATACTGTCCTGAGTTTTTGCATACTAGTATAGAAAAAGTATAAAAAGTATAACTATAAAATAAACTAAAGGTTCTAGCATTGACATTTGCAAAGTGGCAAAGCAGCATATGAGTTAATGTACACAGTACATGTATGAGGTAGTAGTTGATGTTGTTATAGAGGCAAAAGTGGCATATGCAGTAAGGCACATTGGGCATCCTTAATAATAATAATAATAATAATAATGTCTATTCCTGTCATCTGCGTATGTTTCCCATACACAGACGAAATTCGTCTCTGCATTTAACCCAACCACCTACCAGGTGGTGCAGTGAGCAGCCCGAAAGCGCCCGGGGAGCTGGAGAAATAGGTGTGCACTCATAGACACCCCAAGGTGGGTAGTGGCCGGGGCGCGAACCCGCGACCTTCGGGTCCGTAGTCAAAAACCCTGCCACTAGACCACCTTGGCTTAAATAAGGCTGGTCAGAGAATACTGTATATGTATCAGCAGTAGTGTAGATATAAAAGTAGTAATAAATGTAAGCAGTAGTAATAAATGTAAACAGTATTAATAAATGTAAACGTTGAATGTAACCAGTAGTATGTAAACAGAAAATGTAAACAGTAGTATGACTATAGGCACTAATGTAGTACAAACATTAGTGTAAATCTGAGAAGTAGTGCAAACTGAATGAGCACATGACCGAGAGTTTAGTGAATAACCCGTTTGATGACACAGAGTCCAGTGTTAAAATCTTTGTGTTGAGTGGTAATGTGTGAGAAAGTTTTTTGTGTGATTGAGAATGAGCGGATTTGATACCTGGACTATTGAGAATTAACTTTCTTGTCTTTTTTTGTGTTAAGGCAGTTCAAATGGGAGGGGAGGCAGAGCAGGCAGAGTGTTTAGCATTCTGACTGCCTGATGAACAGAGCTGTCTCTCAGTCTACTGGTTCGAGCCTGGAGACTCCTCAGTCTCCTCCCTGATGGCAGCAGTCTAAAGCGGCTGTGTAGTGGGTGTGTGGGATCACCTGCCATGCAGTGGGCTTTCCGAGTGAGGCGTTTGCTGTGTAAGTCCTGCAGTGAGGGCAAGGAGGTGCCGACGATCTTCTCAGCTGCTTTCACGATGCGCTGGAGGCTCTTGCGGCATGATGCAGTGCATGCACCAAACCACACAGTGATGCAGCTGGTCAGGACACTTTCTATGGCACCTCTGTAGAAGGTGCACATGATGGGGGTTGAAGCTCCAGCCCTTTTCAGCTTGCGGAGAAAGTAGAGGCGCTGGTGAGCCTTCTTGGCCAGTGCTGCAGTGTTCCTGCTCCAGGACAGGTCCTTTGAGACGTGCACTCCCAGGAACTTGGTGCTGTCCACTCTCTCCACTGCGGTGCTGTTGATGGTCAGAGGGGCATGTTGTGCATCCCTCTTCCTGAAGTCCACGACAATCTCCTTTGTCTTCTCCACGTTGAGAGTGAGATTGTTGTGTCCGCACCACAAGGCCAAGCGGCTCACCTCGTTCCTGTAGTCCGTCTCATCGTTGTTGCTGATGAGACCTACCACTGTTGTGTCGTCCGCAAACTTGATGAAGTGGTTGGAGCTGTACGATGGTGTGCAGTCGTGTGTTAGCAGGGTGAATAGAAGGGGGCTCAGCACACATCCTTGTGGGGCCCCTGTGTTCAATGTGATGGTGCTAGATGTGTTACTCCCGATCCGTACTGTCTGTGGTCTCCCGGTCAGGAAGTCTAGCAGCCAGTTACACATTGAGGTGTTCAGCCCCAGACTGTCCAGTTTATGGATGAGCTGTTGGGGGATGATGGTGTTGAATGCCGAGCTGAAGTCGATGAACAGCATTCTAACATAAGAGTCCTTCGTGTCCAGATGTGTGAGAGCTGTGTGGAGGGCAGAGGAGATGGCATCGTCGGTTGAGCGATTAGGTCGGTATGCAAATTGGAAGGGATCCAGGGAGGCAGGGAGGACAGATGTGATGCTTTTCATGACTAGCCGTTCAAAGCACTTCATCAGGATGGGGGTGAGTGCTACTGGGCGATAGTCATTGAGGCATGCGGGCGTTGCCTTCTTTGGGACAGGGATGATGGTGGTGGCTTTGAAACAGGTGGGGACGATGGCCTGGCTCAATGAGATGTTAAAGATGTCCGTGAAGACCGCTGCGAGTTCCCCTGCACAAACAATCACAAAGCCTATTTTTGTATTACAGAAAAGAGCTGTAAGAATTATCACTAGAAAACATTACCGTCATCCATCAAGTACATTATTTTATCAACTGAAGTTATTAAAGTTCTATGATTTGGTAGACTATAATATTTTATCAGTTATGTATAGGGCTCAAAATAATGCATTACCTTTAAATATCCAAATGCATTTTGTTAAAAGACAAAGTTGTTATAATCTTAAGGGGACAGAGATGTTTGTAAAACCACAATTCAGAACTAGTTTGAAGGGACGTTCTACCTCAATCCAGGGAATTAGATTATGGAATGGCTTGGAGAATGTAGTTAAAAATGCCAAGTCAAGGTCTACATTTAAGAAAATGATCAAAACGAATGTGTTAAAAAAATATATGAAATAGCGTAATGTGTATTGTATTAGTTAGAAAATTAGAAAGAGTTAGTCATTTTGTACTGTTGGTTGAAGATTATTATTGTTTAATCTGATTGTTGGAAAAAAGGGGCAGATATAATAAGATTTATTCTTCTTTCTGCTACCTTTCATTTTTTTATATTTTGTACATTATCATTTATGGGATTGTCTTGTATTGTTTCTTTTGTAAAAAAAAATGAACAAATTTAATAAACATAAACATAAACAATCAGTTTGCATAACCAAAGAATTTCTGCACAAACTGTCAGAAACAGTCTCAGGGAAGCTCATCTGCACGTTCATCGTCCTCATCGGGGTCTCCACCTGACTGCAGTTCATCGTCGTAACCGGCTTGAGTGGGCAAATGCTCACATTTGATGCCGTATGACATGTTGGAGAAGTGTTCTCTTCATGTATGAATCCTGGTTTTCATTGTACAGGCACATGGCAGACTGCATTTATGGTGTTGTGTGGGTGAGCAGTTTGCTGATGTCAACATTGTGAACAGAGTAACCCATGGTTGTGGTGGGGTTATGGTATGGGCAGGCATATGGTGCATTTTATTGATAGCATTTTGAATGCACAGAGATGATGAGATCCCGAGGCCCACTATTGAACCATTCATCCACGAGCATCACCTCTGTTGCAGCATGATAATGCACTGCCTCATGTTGCAAGGATCTGTACAACATTCCTGGAAGCTGAAAACATCTAAGTTCTTGCATGACTAGCATACTCATTGGCCATGTCACCCATTGAGCATGTTTGGGATGGTCTGAATCGGGTACACAACGGGGTCTTCCAGTTCCTGACAACAACTTCTCACAGCCATTGCAGAGGAGTGGACCAACATTCCACAGGCCACAGTCAAAAACCTGATCAACTCTATGTGAAGGGGGTGTTCTGCACTGCGTGAGGCACATGGTGGCAAAAACAAAAGTCTTGTGTTTATATTTTTGTTCAATGTAATACATTGTATTGACTTCTATTCATTTATGTAGCCTAACTCTTAATCTCGGCTCTGAACCTAACCTAAATGCAACACGGACCTTAGCCCTTGGCATTTTTGCCCGATAAGTCTTTAGTTGTGACCAGAGTTTGAATTTCCGACCACTGTGAAAAATATAAGTGCCGTTATTTTTAGGAACTTGTGCAGGACAGGACCAGGAGGAACTGTGAGGGAGGAGATATGGAGAGTATCTGTTTGTCATGAAGGTTGTCTTGAAATTTCAAACATATTTTGCCTATAGCATTGGGGATGTTGGGGATTCCCCATAATAGACTATATGCCACGGGGGGTCGTGACGTACTTCTGGTAAAATGCAACCCACATCCGCCACTTCCGGTTCCCATCCACTGCCGTTGTTGTTAGCGTTAGCTCCTAGTAGCAGACCATGACAACAACCCGAAACAGGAAGTGGCTGCGCGCTACCGGCACTACACGTGAGTACCATTGTGTCCGCCCACCGGTGGGTACAGCTGTTCCGAGGGGGGGTTTCGGCGAAAATTTATTGTGGCTATCCGTAGGGGGAACGTCGCCATAATTTTATATGGTTATATATGTGTATAGAGTTATTATTGATGTGTATGCAGATGTTTTATTAATTGTATTTAGTAATTTATGTTCGTGTCTTTCCCGCTAATCAGAAGTGCGCCGTCTGGGTAATGACTGCAGGAGTGCTGGAACGGAAGCCCGTGGCATATAGTCTATTATGACTCATCCCTGATCAACACTGTTCACCAACTAGATCCAATGCTCCAGTGAAGACTTGTGGAGAAGTCCTGCTCATCAGGCCATCAGCAGCAGCTGTGAGTGATGAGCCACACCTGTTGCTCATGAGCTGCAGAGAAGTGGTTAGTGACAGGCAGAACAGGAAACTGGAGCCCTCACAGTCCCAAACCTAACCCCAAAATGACATTCCACTGTTAGGTTTGTTATTTCATGCTTAAAATAAAAGCTCCGGTAAAACAGAATCTCATAGTTCATCATCCAATGATGGATTAAGGCGAGATGTTGTAGATTTTGCTTATACTGTATTTATCAATGGTGATTCAAATGAAACCATGCTGAGGAAAACCCTTGTGGGTTTAATCAGTTTTGCATTATTGGCAATTTACAGAACTAATAACTCTTTTAATATATACTGTATTTTTTGGATTATAAGGCACCTTAAGTGAAACAAAACAGTCAGATAAGCCAAACTTTATTCAATAACCACATAAAATCGGTTCGAGGTCAGTGAGCACAACCAGAATTAATACATATATGCCCCTGATTATAAGGCTCACTGTCGATTTTTGAGAAAACTAAAGGATTTTAAGTGCACCTTATAGTCTGAAAAATACAGTACTGTATATATATTTTACTTTATCCATGCCAGTACAGCTAAAAATCAAAGAAACTAAGGAAAAATGCCTGAAATCGCTAGCAACAATAGGACTATAAAGCTAAAGTTTGGATGAGGAAAAAGCTTAAAGCAGAACCAAGGGAGGAGGAAATAAACTCAGTTTTATGACTTATTCTAAATAAGTGACCAAGAAAAAAGAAAAGCTCACTGATGAAACCCATTTTTCTGAGCCTGGCTGCCAACAATATGTTACTGCTCAATATGGTGCACTCTTTGAGTAATCCTAGCAGCCCACACATGGCTATATAATATAGCACACATACATAGGCACTAGAAATACACATTTTCCACTTGTTCAGCAGCATTTCACAGGCCCAAATCTCACACACCCACACGTGCAAAGGCACGGTTTTGGGCACAAACATGTGAAAATGAAGCCTTGTGAGTGCATGCAACAATGCACCAAAATCACACACACAAACACTTATGCAGCGACAAAACATGACACAGTTTACCTTGGCTCAAGACCCACTGAATCACAGAGAAATCTGTCCCTTCTGTCCAAAACAGTTAGCCTCAAAATCCTTTTCTGCTTGAAAAAAAGACAATAAAATAGTATACCAGGGAGTTTTTTGTAAACGACTTGTCATACAAAGGACAGTGGTATTCGTTACAGCATGGCCATGGAAGACGCATGACAAATAATTTTTGTTAGGCTGGGAAATATCTGTGTACTGTCATTTTCGCCATATAAGTCACAGCTTTTTGCATAAATTAGCATGCCCTGCGACTTATACGGCAAAGAAACGTGTTCCCCCCATATTTATAACCCAATTTTTGGCTGAGATCTGACGATTTCATTCATTCTGACATGGAAAATATTGAGCACTATCATTTTCAGCATCTAGAGGGCGCTTGAGTAATATGGCAAGTCAAGTGTCTCAATAATGGGTAAAAGGGGCTATTAATGAGACACTTGGCTTGCCATACCAATTCACCTTCGTCTTGCTCCAGAACTGGAGCAAACGTCAAATCAGCGGCATTTCCCAGGCGAAATGCAGCTGATTTGACCGTCAAAGGGCATTTACTAAGGAAAAGTTCAACTGAGACACACTTTTGCTATAATTTCAAGTAAAGAAATAATTGTGTTTAAGTGTTAATCTTGTTAAATTTTTGTTAAAGTCCCCCTGTGCACACTCCTACAGCCGCCATTTAGCCAATCGATTTTTGGCACAAGACAGGTCCACATTTCCGGGTTGTCAGCAGGGACGTGTAAGAAATGTGACGCGTCAGCGTTGACACATAATAGATGCAACTTATATGGCGAAGTGACATGTTTCTTTTTTTTCCCACTTTATTAGACATATTTGGACTGAAGAATGGAGAAGAAGTGTGCTTGTGCCCATTTTTAAGAACAAGGGTGATGCACAGAGTTGTAGCAACTACAGGGGAATTAAGTTGATGAGCCACACGATGAAGATCTGGGAGAGAGTTGTGGAAGGAAGACTTAGACAAGAGGTGACTATCTGTGAGCAGCAGTATGGTTTCATGCCAAGAAAGAGCACCACAGATGCCATCTTTGCTTTGAGGATGTTGATAGAGAAGTACAGAGAGGGTCAGAAAGAACTCCATTGTGTGTTTGTGGATTTAGAAAAAGCATATGACAGGGTGCCAAGAGAGGAGGTGTGGTATTGCATGAGGAAATCTGGAGTGGCAGAAAAGTATGTTAGACTGGTACAGGACATGTATGAAGACAGCAGGACAGTGGTGAGATGTGCTGTAGGAGTGACAGATAGCTTCAAGGTGGAGGTGGGATTGCATCAAGGATCGGCTCTGAGCCCCTTCTTGTTTGCTCTGGTGATGGACCGACTAACAGATGAGGTCAGGCAGGAATCCCCATGGACTATGATGTTTGCAGATGACATTGTGATATGTGGTGAGAACAGGGAACAGGTGGAAGAGAACTTGGAGAGGTGGAGGTATTCACTTGAAAGAAGAGGAATGAAAGTCAGCCGTAGTAAGACAGAGTACATGTGTGTGAATGAGAGGGAGGCCAGTGGAACAGTGAGGCTACAAGGAGCAGAGGTCACAAAGGTGCAGGACTTCAAGTACTTGGGGTCCACTGTCCAGGAAAATGGGGACTGTGGTAAAGAGGTGAAAAAGAGAGTCCAGGCAGGATGGAGAAAAGTTTCAGGAGTGATTTGTGACAAAAAGGTGTCCGCAAAGGTAAAAGGAAAAGTTTACAAGACAGTGGTGAGACCAGCTATGTTGTATGGTCTGGAGATAGTGTCATTGACAAAAAGACAGGAGAAATAACTGGAAGTAGCAGAAATGAAGATGCTGAGGTTCTCCTTATGAGTGACAAGGATGGATAAGATCAGGAATGAGATAATCAGAGGTACAGCACATGTTGAACAACTGGGAGATAAAGTTAGGGAGGCCAGACTGAGATGGTTTGGACATGTTCAGAGGAGGGACAGTGGGTATATTGGTAGAAGGATGTTAGAAATGCAGCTGCCAGGAAAAAGACACAAAGGAAGGCCAAAGAGGAGATATATGGATGCAGTTAGAGAGGACATGAAGGTAGTTGGAGTGAGGACAGAGTGAGGTGGAGGAGGATGACTGGCTGTGGCGACCCCTGAAAAGGGAAAAGCCGAAATAAGAAGAAGAAGATTAGACATATTTGGACTGATGCGAGTTATAGCGTTTACGGCAGAAAATACTGTATTTCTTTTTCAAAAGTCCTCATTGCAAATCACGAAGGCTGATTAAAAAAAAGATAAAGAAACTAAATCTGCTCAATTTTTATTTCCTATCAATGGTTAATGTGTTCTTATGGAATCGGTTTTTACTTTAATACTGGCATTTATTTTGAAAGCAAATTTTCCTGGTTTCCCTTCAGGTGGGCACTGCACACCAACACGAGTTGTCTCCAGAAATATCAGCACACGCTGAAGAAAGGAAAATTATTTCAACATGTTGATGTGTGGAAAATGGTGGGAAGAACCCAAATGCACTCAATATTTCTTAAAAAACATTGCGCAAACATGGAGTTTTAGGTGTAAACTAAGCAAATAATTGCCCATGAACACAAGGCACCTTCTCTCTGGGTAATGACCCCACTACGCTCTCCTCAACCTACATGACCTAGAGTCCTAGACTATGGCTGGTTTGAGGCAAGTTTGGAAGAACCCCTTCAATGTGAAGGCAATCATGATATTGCTATACGTTTAGTGCTACCACATAGTTTTTTCCTGCTAAATTTGGGTCCCTGAAATACTTTCTTGCTCCCTTAACACCCTGTAAACCTTTGGCCTGGCAAGAATGTACATGAATCTACCCACCGCCACGAGTTGAACGTCTCAACGAGATTGGTTTCATGACCTTGTTGTTGTATACACGGCCATAGCCAAAGTATCGTATGTGCACCCCACATGATGGTAACGCTGCCACTATTTCCCCCACACTCCACCCAGGGCACTGGTGTACAACCACCATGAAGATATACCACCATGACCTTACAACAGACTCTCTATCACACAGAAGGGTCATCATCTAGCCTCTAACAAAGGACAAACAACCAAGTACTAAATCTACGGATGCAGGTAATTGTTTAAGGATAACAGCTGGGGGAATCTAGAAGAATGTGAGCAAAACTCAAGACTGAAAAGAGAAATGGGTATCTTGCACCATGAAAAGCTCAAAAATCAGACAAGGTAACATGAAAACCCCTTGCGTATAAAAGGAAACCATGAAAGCAAACTGAAAGACCATGATGGCTCCAAACAGAGACAGAATAGGAGTAATCTGATTCTGCCTCATGTTGCTTTGACATTTAGGCTAGGCTCGTGCTCTAAATGGCATGGATGGATTTACTGAAACCTTTCTTTATGATTTGAATACCACACAGGACTTACCCTTCATCCTTTTGCTATGTTTGTTCACCGTATGTCTGATGCTCACGCTGGTCTTTAACCAGTCCTTCCAAATGGAAAAATTCTTACTTTTGATTCAGCAAACCATTAACAAGTTTGAAAAGTCTGTCCTGGCATGTAGCTGCAGCACATTCTCAAACTTAGCCGCTGGTGTAAAAGGATGCAACAGCGAGTCAATTAGAGCTTACTATTCCAAGACTTCCAAACTTATCATGAGTGGGAGCCACTCTGGCTCTTTAGGACAGATTTTTTTCAGTGTATGTACATCAACGCATCAAAAATGTTGGTCCTTGAGTTTAATGTTGCCCAATATAGTAGAAGGTGGGGGATTATACAGTTATCTGTGTGTGTGCGCAATTTGTTTCTCTGTTAGCAAAATATCTCACGAACACTGCCATTTTATTGACCCTCTCAGAAAGTAATGATTGTATGTCTACAACTGGTCAACCCAACTGAGGATGGCCACCACAGCTAGCACAAAAATAGCTTTAACTCTGTCAGATTCAAAGATAATGAGCTAAAACGTGGTGGTAGCTGAGGCTCCTCCTCAACATGATCTCTGAGCATTGTGTGACGTCTTTGTTTAAAACTATCAAAGGAATTTTGAACCACTGCACCAGATACATTCACATCTTTGCTGGTAATTTTTTTTCACTGTTTGTATTTTAGGCAAGAAATCTGTGACTAATATGGCTTATGTCTAAACAGCTCTCCTTACAAGACTACCGGTAATATCTGCACCACCTCCCCCTCCTCCTCCTCCTGTCCTGCTCATCCTCCTCCTCCTCATTCTTTTCTTGCACCTCCTCGTTGTGATGACCAAATAGCCAGACCGACAATGTTAAAGATGACAAACGGCTCTGTCATCTTTCAGTCATGCCTCAAATGGAGGCGACGCAATCAGGAGCTTTTTAAAGACCCATACAAATGGGTGAGAATTGCTACGCCGTTTACAGAGTAACTGACTTACCTTTAAGACAAATGAGTTGTTGTGAAATTTCTCATCATCGCAACAGTGAGAAAATCCATTTTGTCAGGACTTAAACACCGTACTTATGTCCACAGCTTTGTCAGTGCATCTTACAGGCAGGCTTCAGGTATCAGGAATCTGTCATGGCCCTTAAAAACTTCACGTGGGTTATATTGTCCGGAAAGCTTTTTAAAATCACAACTTTACAGGCATTCCTCCAAGGATAAAGCTTCTGCCATGAATTATTTTATACTTGAGCTCATCAGGTACCTTTTTATTTAAAATTACTTTCTGGAACCTGCCTCAAAACTTGCATTTGTGAAGCATTTTATTCATATGAACGCAAAAATATCAAGACGAAAAGTATCTGTTTGAAATCATGATTTAATTGTGTAGTGTCATTTCTAGGCCAGTTGCGATAAACAATAAATCAATTAATCGCATGATAAATTTAAATTACCAACCTCATTTGCATTTATGGGCGATATATCGTTTCTTCGTGTCTCTCTTTCTGAAGACACTGGATGACAAAAGGCTCAACTCCAGTGTTCTTCACTGACCCCTCCCTTTATCTTTACTCTTTAAAATCTGTGTTAACTGTTAACCGTCCAAAATTGTGTTTTTGGATTGTTAAAAGCAGCTAGGCTGAGAGCTAAGCTAACAGGCCGACCTCGGGAAAAAACCTCCGTCTTGTCGAAGCTCCAAAATTCACAGTTGAAACCCGTGCCTTTGTGTAAAAAGTTTTTAATCTGCAAAAAGAAGCTGAGAACTTGTTTACTGATTTTTTTTTTAAATTAAAAGCTTTGTGTGAAAAATGCTCTGCTAAAGAGTTCGATCCACACCGACCGGCCACCATTTTGAGAACCGAAGAGAGATGGCCCATGTCACGTCAAGGGGCCTCCCTCCCATTTTTCTTAAAGAGGCACGCTGCTCGCTCCCTCAATATCCATCCTTTGGTTCAAACAGTCTTATACTGCCATCCGGTGGTCAAAAAAAGGTAGTACATGCAAAACATTTCTTCTTAACTTTGACAATAATTACTATTGTCAAATTTCAATCAATATTATTGTTTATTGCAATAATTTCTGAGACTATCTACTTACCTATCTATCTATCTATCTATCTATCTATCTATCTATCTATCTATCTATCTATCTATCTATCTATCTATCTATCTATCTATCTATCTATCTATCTATCTATCTATCTATCTATCTATCCATCTATCCATCTATCCATCTATCCATCTATCCATCCATCCATCCATCCATCCATCCATCCATCCATCCATCCATCTATCTTTGTTTAACGTCCGTTTTCCCGATTCCGGGAGAGACAAAAATCTAAGACAATTAATCGCCCAGCAAAATTTGTTATCGTGACAGGCCTAGTCATTTCACAACAAAAGAGTAGGATGAAAGTTCCAGAGTGCTTCAACAATAAAAGCAAATCCACATTCAGTTGCGTTTCAATCGTAAAATTATAGGTGAATACATAAAGCTATAACGCAGCTAAGAACCACCTTTCTTGCATAATTTCATGGGGGGAGTGGTGGCGCAGAGGCTAGAGAAGGTGTTCCTGTGGTTGGAAGATCGCCACTTCGACTACCCAAACCGACAACATGAAAAAGTGGGTGGAAAAACTGAAACACCCACACCTGCCTCCACCTTCATTTGCCCCACTCTGGGCCCCTGAGCAAGGCCCCCAACCCTCACCATCCCACCCACGGGCACCCCAGATGGCAACCCCAAGCTCCACACAGAGAGCTGTGGTAACTCGGTGGTCTGTGGCAGTGTCAGAAAGGGCATCCGGTGTAAAAACAACTGGCAAGTCTTCATGTGAGTTAGGTCTCAGCGGTCCCCCTCAGCAGCTGAAAGAAGAAGATTTATGTTTTTCATCTAAATTTAAACCCGTGCTGTACCCCTGATGATCTCATTCCTAATCCTATCTGTCCTTGTCACTCCCGAGGAGAACCTCAACATCTTCAGCTGCCACTTCCAGTCCTGTCTCATGTTTTTTTTTTTTTTTTTTCAAACCATACATCAGGGGTGTCAAAGTCAATACACCGAGGGCCAAAAAAACAAATTTGCTTCAAGCCAAGGGCCGGACTGGTTCAATGTTTATTCTAAGGGGGTGATATAATATTTTTTTGCTTCTTTCTGCACTCTTTTCATTCAGTGTTTTCTTTTTGATGAATTTGTTTTAATTCGTCTCTTTAAATGAACGAATAAATGAATTAAATAAAATATTAAATAGCTTTACATCTGCTAAGTTCTTGGCATAAATCAACACAGACATGCTCCGGCTTTTAGTATTTTACGTTGCTTTATAACGTAGCTGTTTATGTTTCGGTTTTCTTGTTATTTTTAATTAATATGCTTTTTTACGATTGTTTACTGTTGGCTGCAAGTATCAAGCTGTGAAATCCTTCATTTTCTACAGCTGATAGCTGTTGGTCATGATGAAGTTTAGCAACTTCTCTGTGAACATTTGAGCTCTGTGGCTTCAGCGGTGTGTTTTTCTTGTTCAATCCGGGGCGGGCGCTCTGATTTCGGTCAGCCGCTCTCAGCCTGTCCCTCCTACGAGACGGTCAGACAGCGGGTCGGACTGGACGCAGCGGGCCGCGGTCGGTCTCCCTGTTTCGGTTCAGCGAGAGTGGTGTCCCGCTGAAGCCCCAGAGCTCGAATGTCCAACGTAAAACTAACTTGACCGCGGTTTAATGTGGTACTATGGCTCTGCAGACATTGCACGTTGCAGTCTTGCAGTGTTTAGTGTAAAATACTTCCACATAGCGGACATGTTACGATGAAAAGTTGGCTAGCTGTTAGCTAAAGTGCTATTCACTCAGTCTGCACGCTGTAGCTGGCTACAAACTATGAAATGGATTTCCTGAATGTGATGTGAGGCGGGTCTTGTTACTCTGGGTTCATGAAACATAACTCCGGATCGGCCCCATCCCTACTACCGTCGCATTGTGGGGAATGTAGTGTTGGTGCATGCAAAACACCAGCGGGTGGCTGTGGCCTGCGGTCCGTTTCTAATAGTAATTAAATATCATCCAGTTTGCTATAGTTAATTAATTTGCGGGCCGGATCTGGCCCGCGGGCCTTGACTTTGACATATGTGCCGTACATCATAGCTGGTCTCACTGCTGTCTTGTAAACCTTACTTTTGACCTTTGCCACCCTTCTGTCACAAATCACTCTTGAAACTTTCAAGTGTATCAAAACTAAAATGGAGGTTTTAGGGAGATAATAGTGATGAAAAACACAAGGACTTCAATTTTTCTTTGTTCTATGTGTAGCTAGACTTTAGTTGGTGTGAAGGCTGGCATAAGAGAAAATAATAAATACTGTATATGTTCAAATAAAAACCAACTACTAGCAGTGATGAAAGGGGCCCAAGACATACATGAGAAATTACTCAGTATTGTACCAGAAATCTCAGATCATGGTCACTAAGTCTGATACATGTTCATGTTTTGAGCATCTTTGTTGAAGATTTGGAAATTTTAGGCATGCTTAGAAGCTTTTACCCTTTGTACTTTCTTCTGTTTCACTTGTCATCTGAATAGTTCTCCAGTCCGTCAGCAGAGAACTGCAGGACCCCTGAGCCTCGCTCTGGGCTCTGGAGGTAATAATGTAATTAAGTTTGTCATTGTTCTCAGTACGTTGTTTGGGAACTCACATCTACCCAGTGTTTAATGCTTCATAAAGGAGGACAATGAAGTCATTATGTCTTTGTGCATTTTGTGTTTTAAATGATGTTGGTTTGAGATGAATCGTGTAAAAAGTGTAACTATACAGACCTCTGCTGGAAGAACTGTGGGGTTACATAGAGCAAAGCACAACGGGCATCACAAACAGTCATCCATGAATGTTTTTAACATAACTGGGACAAGATCTGTTTAAAAAGATAAAGAAACTTAGCTGTAGAGTTCAAGATGTTTCCTTTCTTTTTTGATTTCTGCTTGTGTGACATTCCTCAAACCAACAAGAACATTTAATACCGTCTTAACGTAACTGTGATATTGGATATTGGACTCCAGTGGCCTGTGATGAACGCAAGTGGTACTCTCTCCTGAGAATAACACTCACATGATTGTGCATTCCTTATTATAGTTTGCGTCCTTTCCCTCACATGACACATTAATACAGTATAACTTAATATTCTAGTTGGGTATTAGCACAGTACAGTACTGTACCCTTAAAAAAATTACCTGAATTCCTGACCTGAACCCAGGTGTTGATGTTTCACGAGGTCACCAGACCTCAGAAATATCTTGTGCTCCTGGTCCCCACAGATATAACCCTGTACACACTTTGTAATGCGAGAGGATGAACGTCAAGGACATGGACGCACGATGGCAGGGTCTCGTTTTAGTCTTGTATCACAAGGTGCAGGGTGTGCTGCTGGGAGTCAGCTGTCCACGTTCACCTCATGAGTCCTCAGCAGCCTGAGGTGAACTCAGCTAAAGCTAAAAAGATATATTTAGCTTGGCAAATCCAAAATCTTTTAAGAAAAAGTACATAATTCTGAGTCAGTTAATGTTTATATAGAAGTGATGTAATTACTTTAATGTCATACGGACAAATAAAGTATAAAAGTACACATCGTTAAGTATTTTATTGCTCCTCTTGACAGCTTTATTGTTATCTACATGTTCTAATATTGTGCTTCTCTGTGCAGGAAAGATTCATCCACTATCCCGAGGCCTCATCTACTCCTGACAGTTGTGCAAACAGAGATTTTCTGCCCTCCCGTCCCCATCGCTATAAATAAAGACAGATAAGTTGACTTCATTACTTTCAATGTTCAAAATTGAAGCTAAAATGTTGGTTTTTAGGGGAACTGCCATGTATTGTTTGAGCGAGAGTCTGTAGGTGTGCGGGGTTGTACCGTCAATACAAAAGTTCCACCTAAACACTCTCCCAGTTCAGCAAGCAGCTGTCAATCACAGTGTAAGATACATTTTCTTGACCCACTTTTTCAATGCAGAGTCACAGGGGGAGCTGGTGTCTAACTTTAGTGGTCATTGCATGAGACGTGTGGTAAAAGGTCAAAGGTCCATCACAGGACCACACACTTGAGGGCAATTTATAGTTTTTAACTACCCTAACATGCATGTTGGGGGTCCGTTGGAGAAAACCGGAGTGCAGTGTAACATGATTCTTCAAAGTCTCAAATAACCAGTTGAAACTTTAAAAAAAAAGGAGTAACACTTTACAATAAGGTACACAAATTTGATTAACTAGGGAATGCCTCAGGAATGATTTAGGATGTTGTTAACCAGTACTACTTACTGGGGAACACACAGCCAAGCCTTATTAGGGGACTACTGGGTTGTCGCCACAGAAACAGAGGAGAATGTATTCATTTGGGTTCTGAATAAAGCCTGCACCAGTGAGGTCACAACTCAGACTATACAGTAGTTAAGATGACAGCAGTACAAGATTATGAAATCCGTTCTTGCTGATTAGTGGTAAGAATCCAATAAAACCAGTAATCACTAAGAAAATAGTTTTTGACTATTACAAGCTGTGACCTCACTGGTGCAAGATTTATTCAGAACCCACAAGGAGAATTGCTCCTTTGTTTCTGTGGTAACAAACCAGTAGTCCCTCTAATAAGGCTTAGCTGTGTGTTCCCCAGTAAGTACTGGTTAACTACCCATTAGCTCCTAATTTGTTCCTGATTCGTTTTTGAGGCGTGCCCTAGTAGTTAATCAAATTTTGTGTAAAGTGTTACCTAGGATTGTACTGCAGCCCGTCACTAAAGGGCGCTAATTTATTGTGTCTTCAACTTCCTGCTTCTTGTCCGACCTCTACTAACAGTATACAGGTAGTCCTCGAGTTATGAACGAGTTCCGTTCCTACGGCCGTTCGCATGCCGAAAATCGCCGTAAGTCGGAAAACACACTAGCCGCCACTTATACACGTACATGTATGGTACTGTACAGTTACCAAGCACTTCGCCTATCCTAACACAGTACCCTACATAATTATCAAAAAACACTTACAGTACATTTGGAGCCACAATGAAGGAAAAAAATAGTTAGCATGTCTGTTAGCATGTTAGCTCGTTGCACGTCCGAGCTTTGCAGCTTCCAGCTGCTTCACGCGGTCCAAACAGTTTGTAACTGCATGTTAGCTCCATACATTTGGAGCCATAATGAAGGTAAAAAGAGTTAATAACTTACTGGGAGCTTGTGAAGCCGTTTCTCCACGTTAACACGTTAGCTCCCGGCCGCAGCAGTCCTCACTGCCACCCGTCGGCTCCGTGTACCTGGTGGGGCTAGCGTTAGCATGTTAGCTCTGGGTCCGACCAACATCTGAGGCTGCCAGGCGGAGCATCGAGGCGAGCTCCCGGCCGCAGCAGGCATCTCCGCCGCCCGTCGGCTCCGCGTCCCCGGTGGGGCTGCTGTCAGCATGTTAGCTCCGGGTCCGACCAACATCCGAGGCGGCAAGGCCGTTCCTCCGCCTGAGACGTCCACAGAGTTCACCAAGCGTTTCCAGCTCATTTACCTGAGCAAAGCAATCTCTGATCGGACACACGGTCCGTCCGTCCAAAGCCGGCTGTCGAAGCCGGAGCTAACCGAAGCTAACCGAAAACTGCAGAACACTGCCGAAAACTGCCGAAAACTGCCGAACACTGCGTAATCGGCTTCAAAATAATAATAGAATAATTTATTTGTAAAGCCATTTAAAACATCCACAGCTGCAACAAAGTGCTGTACACATAAAATCAAGAACATTTAAACACATAAAATAAGATTTTTCAATTTTTATTTATTTATTAATAAGATGCGTTCGTAACACCGAATCGCCGTAAGTCGAGGACTACCTGTATCGGTACTGTGAACACATTATAGTTGGATTTGATGGCCTCAGGAGATTTTCTTCTGTCTTCTTGTTTTCTGTGAGCGGTAACAATAAAGTTTTGAATGTAGAATATCAATGCTCACACACACAAACCACAATTTTGGTTAAAAAAACTGATTTTATAATTGTAGCTACTGCAAATGCAGAGCTATCTTCAAAGCAGTATAAAAGAAGCAGACTAACCGGTGTATGCAGGACTGTAGATGTTTAGTTTTTGCAGCATAATCACAAGAAATCTAAACCCGAGTTTAGATTCTTTTCAGGTTTCTCAGATTCTTTCCATCCCTGCAGCTTCTCAGTCTGCGCACGTCACCGTCCACGTGCCAGGTTTGCACTGTGCCTCCTCGGAGCTGTGCTCTACGAAGAGCGGCCCTCCCCCTCTGCCAGCACTGGATTGCTGCCAGTCAGATAAAAGTGCCAGCATGGAACCGAAGCCAGCTTACAAAAGGTCAACGTGCCCTCGACCAGTTCGAGTAACTCCCGCTGAAATGCAGTGTCACTCCGGAGGCCATTTTCTCATCAACAGCGTTTTAAACTGAAAACTTGCTGCAGACTCCAGGAAGGCAGTTTTCTCTCCTCCTCAGCACAAACCACACAGAGGGACGAACTGAAACCGGGGACGACCCTCCTGTTCTGCTCTCACTTTACATGACACAGTAACAGCTTGTCCCGGCATAACCCGCCGATGCCAGTTCAGACGAGGGGAAGGGGGACTCTGAGGTCAGCGTCTCGGCCTTCGAGCTGTTGCTGAGCAAATGTTTTAATGCCACGGCATTCACATAGATGCCCCAGACTCGAGGTGCCCTTGCAGAAAAATAGGTTTGAAACAAGGAGTCACCTCAGCTGAACTGTGCTTGGTGCCTGCTCAGAGAAAGAAGCAGAGATGTGTTTGAATTTATCCAGGCTTTATACAGGTATATCAAAACAGCATTTTTGACATAAAGCTTTGTTTTAAAGAGAGAATAAGTGTCAGCTGGATTTAAGCGTCTGAATTTGCACGACCATAAACACCCATAACACCAAATATATGCCCACTGGCACTGCGTATGATCTTATCTGAATATGAGCAAATAAAATATGATTTATGTTGTATAAATTAAGCACATATCTGTAAAAGTCCAATCAAGACTTCATGCTACTCTGCTCACTTTTTTGTAGCTTAGGTGCCTTAAAGAAAGGTCCAGCTCAGACACATATTTGCTGTAATTTTTATCAAACAAATAATTGTTTTTAAGTGTTAATCTTCTTAAAAGCCTTGCTGTGCGCTCCTGTGGCAGACATTTGCAGCAGAGCTAAACACGGTCCACATTTTGACATAGGTGCGACCTATATTCAGATGCGACCTATACTGTACTGTATATGGATTTTTCCAATTTTTTGGCAATAATTGGACAGTGCGACCTATATTCAGATGCGACCTATATTCTAGAAAATACGGTAATTGTGAAATTGGATTTTAAACAAGTGCAGGATTAGTTAAATCTGCTTTTATTTTTGGGGGGGATTTGGACGTCGCACAGTCCTCCATCAGGGCTTGCTGCCGCACCTTCCTCCCAACGACTACGTTTTTCAGAGATTCAAATACCGTATTTTTCAGACTATAAGGCACACTTAAAATCCTTTAATTTTCTCAAAAATCAATCTAGTGCGCCTTTTTTATTAATATTGTTTGTGCTTACTGACCTCAAACCGATTTTAAGTGGTACACGCCACGGCTCTCAAAAAATCTGTCAAAATGTTTTTGATATTGCGCCTTATAATCCCAAAAATACGGTAACAAATTCATTAGACACTCTTGAGCCACAATCAAAGTAATTCTGGCGCTTATTAAACTAAAAACTTTATAAGGAGTTCTCAAAAGGTAACTTTTCCTTGTTAAACTTTATTGGTGTATCTGTGTAAAACAACAGTTTGAGGCATCTTTTTGTTAATCGCATGAATTTTCTTTATTGGAGAAAATCCCAGAAATACACTAGTTATTTGGTACACTGTGAAGTCACATTGGGCCCATAAAACACAGCAAATATACACACATTAGGTTTCCAACCTGAGGCTCAGGGTCACTGGAAGGCTTTGACTAATTTCAAGGCCGTGGCACTATAATAAAAGAGACAAACGTACATTTTTAATGTGACAACAATAACTAAATAACCCTAAAAACTTATGACTGATAAGCTCTGTACTGGATCAAATTTGTTGTTTTTTACTGGGTTACAAGCATCAAAAGGTTTGTCAATTAATGTTATAATTAACAAAGAAAATGCAAAATACTTTAAAATATAACCTCCTGAGACTTTTCTTTCACTTGATATGCAGTTTTCATTTCCTTTTTCTATTTGTACTACAGTATTTGGTGTTTAAAAATACAAAACTTGTTTTTGAACAATTAGTAGTTCAAAAAAGTAGTTAAAAAATATACAGTATACAGTATATATCCAACACAGTCTGGACGGTTTCTGTTTTGTTGAGACGTTTCATCCTTCATCCAAAGGACTTCATCAGTCCGAGGAGCCACAACAAACTCAGTCTCACAAACAGCACACTCACATAGTGGGCCAACCAGTTTGTTGGTGATAAGATGGTTTCTGGGGCCCGCCCTCTCCACCGTTGACTTTTCTGAGGCAGCCAAAGTGGTTCAAAACATCAAAGTTAATGCTCAATAATCCAGGGGGAAAAAATCCAACAAATGGTCCACTATGGGAGTGTGCTGCTTGTGGGACTGAATTTGTTGTGGCTCCAAGTCCTCAGACTGATGAAGTCCTTTGGATTAAGGACAAAATGCCTCAACAAAAAATAAACCATCCAGATGACTTGACTGAAAGTTGTTACATTTTACCTGGATTATTGAGCATGAACTTTGATGTTAAAAATGAGTAATTTTGATCAAAGCAAGTCCTAAAAATGAACAAAAAACAATACGATGCGGGGAAGCCAGTGTCCTCTTGAGAGGACATGTGTCTGAGGAGGTTTTAAAAGTTACGATCACACACACACACACTTGCAGCAAAATGTGTAAATTAACCGTGATCTCGCTGGTGACCGGAGTTTCAAACTGCAGGGACATCGAGCCTATCCTGCTATACGGTTGTCCGCCGTCACCCTGTGCCTCTTCCACGTGTAAACCCACCAACACATGGAAAATAAGTAAAAAGCAAAGAATGCTGGGAAATCATAGAGGAAGACCACAAAGAAAAAGCCACCGACCATGAGCGTGCAGATTAGAAGTCTAGTTAAGTGGCTGATGGTGTATAATACAGTCCACCATAAAAGGGCATCGGACACCTTTAATTTCTCCGAGGAGCTCAGGTGTTTGTTGGAGCAGTTGGACGGTCGATCTGAGCTCTTTCTGCGAGTAAATACACAGTCTTCTGTTTGACTTTCTGTCTCCTGTCCCATGTCTAATCTGACTTTAATTTGGGAGCAGTTTCCTTGATCTGTCGGTGAGGAGGGAGCAGCTAAAGTGGTTGTGAGTTCCTGACCAAGATGAGGACTTGAGTCCATACCGGTTCGTAAATGGTTGAGAACGAGAGTTTTCCGTGTCGCCTCAACGTCCTGACTTTTGTCTTGCGTGGAGCACGCGTTGCTCTCAGTCCAGGTTCGCTCCATTGCTCGAACCAGACTGAAACGCAAATCTGTTGGTAGTTCTGTCAGAGAAAACACGCCTGAATCCAACGTGCCTTTCTCGAAAAGAAAATGGCAGCCCTGCACAGCGTCTGTTACGTTTCTCATTTCACCCACGGTATTTGTTCGCCCGCTGGAAGTTTGGACCTCTCGAACAAAGATGTCTTCCCAGATCTTGCGCACCAAATCTTCTCCAAACCTTTCTATAACCATCCGCTCCATTCCCGGCTCCGCAACTTCAGGCGCTGCACTATTTACTGCTGTAATGGGGTCTTTTGTTCCGATGGACGTTTTTTTACATTCACCAGTTGGAGAGCTCTCAACTTCTGCCGACAGTTCTTGTTCTTTCCATGCATTCACCTGAGGGCTCTCCACATTGCCCCTCATCTCTCTCATCGCCTCCATTTTCAGCTTTCCAATGGCAACGCTCTCATCTTCCTGACTCAGATCATCTTCCGTTCCACCTGATGCTTCATTGTGGTGTTCTGTTGAAGTCTCTCTCTTTGGAGCGTTCTTCTGTGTCTTAACATCTTCTGGGCTTATTTCACTACTTAACTGGTCATTTTGGGTCTTCAAGTCTCGCTTGGAGTGCGTCCATTTCAATTCGACCTCCTCCAAGGGCTTTGGGTTGCATTTATCTATGGGACCAAGTCTTGGCAAATCGTGGCCAATTTGAAAAATCTTTTTCCATTCCATTGTATCTTCTACGAGTCTAAACTGTTTCGGAGGGCTCATTTCCTTTCGCTCCATTGCTTTTCTATCACAACGCGACCTGTTCCCGTCTTCTGTCAGATTTGAATCAAATACGTATTTGCCTGTTCCAGACTTCAGATCAGCGCGTTCCTCCATTACTTCCAATGCTACATCCTCCTTCTTTTGAATACATGTACCACGGGCCTCCAGAGTTAACCTTTTCTCTGTTTGCACAAGTACTGCCCCTTGGTTTTCTAGCTTATCCTTGGCTTTCTCTGGCCTAAATAACTCTTTACTTTCAATATAACTAATGGTGATTTCCTCCTCCACTTCCCGTGTGGATACAGAAAAGACAATCCTCTCCCCATCCTTTGTCTCCTGTCCGATTGTCTCCCTAAATAACAGAATGTCATCCCCTACATTGTCTGCCGTGGCTACAAAGTCCCCACTGGAAGAAAGACCTTCATCCTGTCTTGCTCCTTCTGAGATCATATCACTAGGGTTGCCATTGTGAGACTCTGGCATTGCCATCATGTCTGTTGTCTCTGACTCCCTTGAGCTTGTTACCAAGTCAGCTGTGTGCAAAGTGAAGGGTTCGCCTCCTCCTATTCCTGCTGCTATTATTCCTCCACATTCTTGCTCCCACACCTCCTGCTCGTGACACTCAGTCGGGCTGTCAGAGTCCCCGGACACAGGCGGCGCCCTCTTGAGGCTGAATTCCAGTGGAGTGTCTGTTACAGAGTTCGTCTGTGACCTTTGGGATGTGGCTTGCATTGATGCGTTATCATCTCCTGAGCTGCTGACACATGCCTCCTCCGACTGGTGATCTTTAGCGTTCAAGGCAACAACAGCCGACAACGGCTCACAAGTGTCTGACAGCGGCTGACAAGCGGCTAAGGCGTGCGAGGCAGCAGTCGTGTTTTGAAACTCTCGACTTTCTGCTGAATATTGAGTTTGTGGCTCCCTGTCGTTTGAGGGAGAAACCAACGCTGCTGTCTGGAGCCATTCTGACTCTGAAACATCCGAGTGGTCCTCGCAGCTGGGCCCATTAAGAAAAGCCTGCCATACGTCACTCACCGAGCTTTCTTTGCTGCTGGCTTCGTCTGTAGTTTCCCACGTATCGTTAATGAGCTTTTCTTCTGACGAGTTTGACAAAGTCATTTTAGGCCTCGCAGCCCAGATGTCATCTGCGCCAGCAGTCTCGCACCTCGGAGGTGCTTCGTTGTTCCAGTCTAATGGAAGCAAAGGAATCTGGTGGTAGGTGAGCACCTGAGGACTCTCGCTCGATGGCATCGTTTGGCGTTCACAAGGAAGGCCGCCAGAGTCAGCCCAAGAAGCTGGCATGGGCTGGGAAGCCCCTCGATCGTGGGCGGAGTCATTTACTCGTTGCCTCATCGTCTTGGAGAGGTAGTCCTTCACGCGAGCCAAACGTGTCGCTCTGCGTCTGATTTTCACACTTTCTACCTGTCACAAAAAACAGAAATCAGAGGTCACGTTTAACATATACTCGACTAATACGCCAAAAACCCAGATCTTTAACATCGCCAGTTGCTCAAATTGCTTGCATTCGTTGATGCGATAAAAAATATGTGACATTGCTAATTAGGGGTGCAGGGAAAAAAAATCGATTTTTCTAAAGAATCTAGATTCTTAGTCCTGGCGATTCAGAATCAATTCTAAAAGCCCCAAAATCAAATTTTCTTTTTTTTTTTTTTTACTAAATATGAATCAATATG